>CAEGAE010011098.1:0-36030 GCA_903067095.1 Girardinus metallicus
TTGTGAGTTGGATTATACCTGGTTTTATCATTTCCATTTTGCTGTATGTGATTACTGTGTAAGACCTCTTATTTATATGAACAGGTTGTTGTAAATATGTTAGCAAAACTAGCACAACTCAAACACATATGTATTATTACTGGCATCATTTTTCCATCCGCATGCCATGTTTTAGATTGGAGCACTTTAAACGTAAAATTGTATTTATCCCTTTGGGTCTTCTGAAGAAAATATAAGTTACAAGACCTACAAATGCTATCCTTTAGTTAAACATTCTACAGCATATCAGCTCCAAATCATTTCTCAAATGCCTTGCCTACATTCCTATTACAATACTGCCTTGACATCAATCATGGCGCAATGACTATAGCTGTGAATATAGATTACGTTTTATATCTCTGTTACAAAAACAGTCTTTATCTGAATGCTATGCGAGGCCAAAATGATGCTGTTTTTATATTCACACAAAACAATTTATCATTGATTGATTTGTCAAAGTTACCTTTATAATGAGTAATGTACATGTCAGTATTGACTTAATTCAAACCTTACAGTTCACTCAATAGACTAACATGTAAAAGCTTGCCATGACCTTTGTAAGGTAAACAGATTAAGTCAGCCTCATGTGCACTGTAAGCTTGTTGAAGAGAAAACAGGAAGAAAACTGTCCAGCATGGTGATTAGGTTTTTTTTTTTTTTTTTTTAAATTGATAGCAATTTATGTATTTATTTTCTGCTGGAGTTTAGAGTGAGGTGAATACCAGACTTTATTTGACTGGAGTGATTTACTGCATATGAATGTAGAATAATAACATTCACTTTCCACAAGAGTAGTTGAACTCATATGCATACAACTATTTTCTCTCTGTACTTTCACTAAATGTAGAGATGCAGTTTGGTTGCTGTGTTTATGTTTGCATGTTTGCGTGTGCCTATGTGTGTGTGGGCATGTGCCTATGTGTGTGTGTTTTTTTTTACATAAGTACGAAGATATCCCAAGGGGTTCCCCCCCCCCTCCTTTTACTCATTATAAATGCTAATGTCACATTAATAAAATCGGCTTAGTTTAAGGTTTATAGCGTAGCCTACACTGAGAGATTTGGCCCTGACACTTCCCACATATTTCAAGTCAAGTCACATTTTTTTCCTGTGGGCATACTATTCTGAGTTACTTTAAAAATGCACTGGCCCTAAGTGAAGCTTCAGAGGGAAAGTTTAAGCCACGGTTGCCAAGGTTTGTCAGTGTTGTGAACTCTTGGGCCACACGCTCTCAGCTTATGAAAGGCAAGTGTTAACTTAGGTACAGCAGTAATGGCTTCAACGCAGGTCTGCCTAATGTAAACATTGCGTTAATGTGCTAGTAGCGGTTTGTGGAGCCACTAGCTGTTAATCATTGCTCAACAGAGAGCTTGTCGGGCACAACAATAATATACCGGAGAGTTAATCAAAGCTATAGATTCCCTGTTTATGCCGACGACATATTTGCCAGCTGGATTTCTAATCATTCGACCTTTCTGCTGAGCACGTACTGTAATATCAGCAGCCGTGATTCTGAGGGTCAAATAAAAATGTGAGTAAACGACTGCCTTCAGGTGTCCTTCTCTAAATGCAGCTTTATAATGGACTAATTTGTTTTATGATACTGGTGTGTATTGCTTGTCGAAAAACATGTTAAGAGCCACTATTTAAACTAGTGCATTATCATTTGTGTCCTTTTAATAATCAGTTTAAAACTTTTCTGTCTGTTGGTTATGACATGAGGCACTTTTCAACATTTTTTGTCACCGCTGTTTTCACTTGCCTCAGTTTTATATAATTTTCTTTCAAATAAAAAAAGGTCTAAACGGAATAAGAAGGCAAGATTGGGATTTCTAATTAAAAGCCAGTGTTGTAAAATTGATTAGATTATGCTAATGAATGGAGATAATATCTTAAAAGCAGCATGAGGAAAAGAGATAGAGGGAGTGGAAAGGAGTGACAGTCCAGCCGCCATTACAAGCTGCTGATTTCTGCAGAGTGCTTCATAAAATGTCAGAGCGCTTCTCCCTGAGCAAGACACTGAAAAATGGCAGCGCTGTGATGTGCTGGCACCTCACCTGCTGCACTGTGTGTGTATGTGTGTGTGTCTCTCTCTCTCTCTTTCTCTGGTTGGGTGTGTGTGTGTGGCGGGAAACTGTGACTGTGTGTTTATCTGCAAGAGTGTGTCCTTGCCCGTCAGTGTGCGTGCCCATGTGTGTGTTTTCACATCTGTGCGTGTGCGTGTGTGCGTGCGCATGCACGTGTGTGTCCACGCTGGCCTCCCTCCCATGTTGCAGTGAAGCAGAACAGAGTGGCTGACTGCCTGCTGCTTTGCCTCCATCTCTGTCAATACAACGCCATTCTCTCCCAGTCGGTCATTTTCACATGTTTAACATTAGGCGACGCACCCGTGTAAGCAGAAGAACACGGTTGACAGACATGTTGGGTTTAATGCAGCTAGATTTTCTCTCATCAAAGTTTATGCTCCCAGATACTTCTCTGTATCTTTTAAGAGCTACGTCTGATCTCTGTACTTGGAAAAACAAATGTGAGCAAATTTTCTCACCACTGTCTCTCGCGTTACACGCGTGTTTAACTTCATTGAGCCTTTGTCTATCTGTGTGGAAGAAGCGATGTTTTTTTTTATTTTAATAAAGTCATTCTTTGCAGATGTTATTGGCGTGGATTTCAGCAAAAAGCATGAGATAATTGGCAGCGGAAAAAAGGGAAAGAAGAAAAACTGGGTAGGGGAAAGGTGTCAAGGTGACAGAGGTGTGGAAGAAAAAGCGAGAGGTGCGAGGAGCCTTTTCATTTAATAAAGGTAATAGCTAACTGATCTGCTAACTGTGTAGTGAGGTGGAGACCCCCGCCACTTTCTCCAGTCATACTATCAGCCATCAAAATTTAGCATTTAGTGCGTGCTTAATAATGCCCTGGAGAACAAATGCGGCTCTCCATAAATTACAGACAGTGCTATATTTCAGCAGCTGATTGTTGTGTTATGAAAATTGTGAAAATGGATATTGGAATCATTTCTTTTAAATGAATCACAGCTTATTGATATTTCTGCGAAAGGGTTGTCATTTTAGTACTTTTTCAATGCAACAGTTTGTTCTGGTGACTTATAAATTATTCAGCTGGTGTGAAGTCTTAGTCACCCGAGGTTACCTGTTGTCAGCAGAGTGGCCACTCCTTTACTTCTGTCTATCTGCCTATAAATTAAATCTGTGTAAAAGTGAGCCTTTTGATCAGAATACTGAACTATTATCCAGGTTTTTTAGACAAAAAAAGTTAGTTTTTACAAAAAGACAGTGACAAATATATCTTTGGTAAAACCATTGATGTCTAAAAAGACTCCTCTGTCTGAAGCCACTTTCTTTCAGACTTGTAATATGGATAGCTGTGGCCCAGCAGGAGGAGGAGTTTTCTGCCAATCTGGAGGTTGTGAGTTTGATTTTCCCCACCTCATCTCAATTGCTGCAAGGCACTTCATCCCAAATTGCCTTCTGATCGCTGTATGAATTTATGAGTCCTGTCAGTGAGGCTGGGTGAATGGGACTTCTATGTAAAAGTGCTTTGAGTGGTCAATATGACTAGAAAAGCACTACATAGGCTCAGTCCATTTACTCATTTTAAGATAATTTAATGACAGCTGAATGACAGAAGGAGAAGACCTGGATAGCAATCTGCTTCTATAAGTGCTGATAAGGTCCTAACGTATTTGTGAACTACGGCAAAGACCTGATTTCCTCTGGTAATGCATTCGTTAGTAGGGCTTCAATGATATGTTCAGTTTCTCCAAAGGATCTTACAAATGTAGAAGATTAAATATACAAAATACTACTAGTTTTATGCAAAAGCTCAATATTAATTTTATTTGTAAAATGAATTTATTGAACCCACTTTTAGTTACTTATTCAGATTATTCTCAGCCAGTTGTAATTAAGAAACCAGACATTGTCTGGCAATGCAGTGACAGCTTAACCTGGAATTAATTACTTCCTCAAAATAAATTATGAGTAAGTATTTTAATATTGAATCTAGTTTCTTTTTAGTAAAATTGTTTAGTTAATTAGGCGAAATTTGTGCCATCCACAGTTTTATGCAGTGGTATGAAGCTGCATTCCTTGAGGACCAGAGTCCTGCAACTTTTAGACACCTCTGTGCTTCAGCACACCTGGCTCCAATATTAGCTCATTAACAGAGTCTTTAGAGCTTGACTGCATGCTAGTAAGGCAGTGAAGCTTTTCAATTCAAGTGTAGAGGACAAGGGACACATTTAAAAGTTGCAAGACTCAGGTTCTCAAAGAATGCAGTTTGAAGTTATCATCAAGGTAGCACAGTGATGTCTTCAAAACTTTTGTTGTATTATTCTTAAATTTAAGTATAATTCATGTATATTTGAGGCACTTTTGTTTGCTTACATTTTTACATTTATTTATTGAAGTTTCCCATTTCTGATTTTGATCAACATTGGTCTTCGAAGGAGTATAAAGTGCACAAATTATTTTTATAAACTTTGTTTAAATTCAGATTTTGATGAGAAACAAACATTCAGTTGTAAGTAACATCCTCATTACTGCATGACAGCCTGTGTTCCTAAGCAAGTCTAATTTGGTTTGGAGGTTTTTTTGTAACCTCTGTAGTGGTGTATGTTTTAAAAGACAGAAAAAGTTTCTTTCCAGTTCATTTTATAAACACAAGCAAACAGGAAAAAGTAGCATTGGTATGCCGATCACTGGTCAATGCAAAACGAAAGAAAATGCTTAAGTTTTGATCACAAAATATATTAAAATTCCATAATCACTGGTGACTAAAACCACCCCTCCTGTCATGCTTATAAAACGAGGCCCAGTCAATTTTACAAGCATGACAGAAGTTTCTTCGTATCTCGAAATGGTAATTGGTGCAGACATATAATTCTTCATTACCAAGCATGACACAGCAGCTTTTTTGTTTGGTATAAATTTTCAGAATTAAAAGAAATTCAGTGTACTGTTACTAAAACAAACTCAATACTTTGATGTTTAAGTAACATTAAATTTCCTCAAAAAGTTCTCACTTAATTTTAGAACTGTTTCTCTTGTAAAATAGATGCACATGCCATATTTTCCATCTATATTTACACACAGATTGGTTATGCCATATGATTTTACTAACTGTATAGGAAGTGTAACTCTGAATGTGTTAAACAGCAAAAGTAGTGGCATCTTTTTGTTTTATTCCTCTCTCACATCACTTCTATTGCTTCTGGGCTTGCAAGCTAGTAGAAGCAATATCACTTCAGGTTTTTAACTAGTACTCAGAAAAAGTTTTTGCTCAGCACTTCTTATCAAAGTCTTGCCACGTTTACTCTCTTACAAGTGGATTTGCTGAAAAATAGCTCATAGACAGAAGGGGCTCCACAAATTCCTCCAGCAAGGTTCCGCTGTTCTCTCACTGTCAGTATGTTTTGCTCTTTGACATGCATGTCATTTGCATTATAAATATCTGGAGCCCATTCTTTTGCTTTTCATACACTTTATTTTCTTTTTTTCCCCCTCTATATTCTTCAGTAACAGATGGTAATTACAGTTATTCAGTTTCATATCCTTTCATGTATGTCTTGCTTTTATTTAAAGTTGCAAAATGAGTAAGATTTCCTCACAAATTTTAACGCACAACAAAGCACCAGGGTTTATTACGTCAATTTTATGTAATTATATGTGACAGTGTTGATACCGATGCTTATGCTGATCACTCGGAAAGCTGGGCAGCCTATGCCTGATATTTAGTGAAGATATGTTCTTTGTCTTCCCTTTTGTGTTTGGTTTTTTTTGTTGTTTTAATGACAAATTAGTCACAAAACTGTGAAGCTAAATGGATATTAACACTTGTTTCTATCTAATTACATAGTTTCTCGATTGTCCCCACAAAGAGCAGTATTTCTAGCACTAATTGGCACACAACTGTCTGCCACTACTGATCTTTTTCTTAAAAAAAAAAAAAGAAACATGCACATGCTTGCGCACTCATCTGTTTACCTTGAAATGGATTGAAATCCTACCGATGCATCAATCTGTCTACCAAATAGTGGCACATGTAGTTCTAAACATTGTAGTTTGTTCCGTCATAACATGTAAGGTTACATTTTGAGGTGAAAGTATGTTGTCTTTAGGTCTGGAATCTAAGTACAGTCTTTAAAAAAAGGTTGCACCCTTCGTTGTCATGGAGAATCAGATTGACAATGAATTACAGAAAGTGGAGCTCTGTAAAATGTAAAGTTTAAAGTCTAAAAATGATAACTCGCTGTGCATGTCTTTGTTGAACATCTCTAGTGCACAAGCGCAATATTCTCTGAAACGTGTGTGTGTGTGTTTCCAAACTGCTCGAGAGTCATTATAGATTCTTATAGACACAGTGTGGCCATTGACAAACACATCTGGTTCAGTCTGAGGAAAAAAAAAATGTAATAAGTGGTGAGACAGACAGACAAGTATGAGTGGCTAGCAGAGGGAGAAGGGCAGATTCATCAGGGATGATTGCCTGATGCACACTTCTGGTTTTTTGATGTGAAGATCCTGCAACGTTACCATGGGGAGAATAATTAGCTTTGGCTGGATGCAGATGCGAATGAGCGGAAGAGATGAGAATTTTATTATTTAGCTTACTTTATGATACTTAGAATGGTGGGTATAGGTGCACTTGCACACACACATGCAGATTTTCTTTCCTAAACACATGCACACACAAACACACACAACGAGTCTTACAACCACCTCTTTCTCTTCTATTTATGGCCAGGAAATGGGAGTAGTGCTGTGTCTGGTTGAGCTGAGTAACACTATTCTGTCACACATAGGCTTGACATCAAACACAAGTGACAAGCCTATCCTATTCCCCTCCACCGAGTCATCACCATGTCCCAAAATCACATTATTGTCACTGGGAACCCAGTGGAGACGGATGGTGAGTAGGGCTTCTGATTCCAGCCTCTGGCATCTACAGTATGCTTGAAGAGGCAAATAAAGCCATTTGGCAGGGGATGATTTCTTGTCAGTTCAAAAATATACAGAATGTATGTGGCTCGCCTTCTCCTTTTTACATTCACATCTAAAGCCTCTTATGACTATATAGTTGCGCGTGTGACGGGGAAACTGAGCATGGAAAGTCTTTTATTGCTAACACCACGCTCAACCATATCATTACCTTTTCACCATAGCAAGCAGTAAGCAGGAGCTGTACCCTGGTAAGCTCCAGTGTAACATGGAAACAGAAAAGCCGGCAGTGGTGTGGCTGTAATAAGACCTGTGGCCAGCACAACTGCCAAGGCTAGCTGAGGCAGGGTGAGAAATGGTGCCCATCCCCTACATGCCTTGCTCTGCCATCTGTCACTGGGCAGGAGCGATGCCGTGGGAGGAGTCTGAGTCACTCTAGTTGTTGTCACCTAGATGGGCCACTGGGACTTGCTGCCTCTTTGTACCCCTTTCATCCATTGGCACAATTCGCTGACTTCGCAAACACTCTTAGAAATCCTGTTTAAATGTTTATTTTTTTAATAATACAGGAAGATAGAAATATATTCTAAAACAACTGGCCCACAATTAACTGCTAAAAACAGATTTTGTTCCATAAGATCATATAGTTTGTGTTTATCTGTCATAATATTACTAAATGTAACCAGGAGTAAAACGCAAAACAAATTGTGTTTTATTACAGTGATGTTTGTTAGGATAAGTTCCATCTATAGTTAAGCTCTGAATGATTACGGTTTAAAGTAATCTTTGAGATTTACCAACATGTTTCTTCTGATTAGAAGTCATATTAATGTTTTAGAGCGGTCCACCCAGAGTCTTTATTTGAATGTGAATTTATGGAGGGAGATAAAAACTAGGGTGATAGCAATGGGGCCCTGCAACCTCAAAGACGTGGAGCACATCACAAAAGTTAAATCATCAAAGTACCAGTAGAAACACACATAAAGCTGGTCAGCAATTATAAGAAGGGTTTGAATGCTTTTAACTCAAGAGAGGTATAAATAGGTTTTGACAGGCCACTTATGTTACAGTGGAAATAAAAACAGAGAAAGCATTGTTGTTTTACGAAAATAAAAGTCCTTTTACACTATAGTCATGTTCTGTCGAAAACAATCTTCTTAGTTGAATGAAAATAACTTAGAATCTGCGCGGTGTGTCACAAAAGTTGAGTTTGACTCTCTTGAGCGCTGCAGTTTTAGTCTAAGGCCTGCTTGAAATATTAAGTTCTATGATCATTCAAAAAGCTTTCAGCACTTTTAAATTGTTTGTGGGGCAGCATTAAGGGAATTTAGCTGTTAAACTGAGTATAATATCTAACTGTTAGATAGATATCTAACTATCTAGCTAATAGTTGGATGTTGACGAATTCTAACTATATGCTGCAAAAGTTAATATCTCCAACAGTGCTTCTGACTGGCATTAAACTGAAGGGCCGTGTCACTGTTTTGAAGGAATCTGAACGGCAGCATTAAACCCCAGTTTGAAAATCTAACATGCCCAGACTGATTAAAACTTAACCTTGATAGTCCTACACTGAAGAGAGATTCAGTAAATCACTCTTTGTGGTTTATAATGCCTTTATTTACTTGTGGAAACACAAAAAGGTGCTAACAAAAGTCATGAAATATACATACTTGTAAAAGTTTGGATTAGATCATATCTGTAAAACACAGCTTGCAATCGGTGAAATCAGTACTTACTTGCTAAAACAAATAAAAATTGGATTCTCAAAATTATTGTTAAAATCTTCTCTTGTTGTCACGAACCTAGTATTGTGTATCACCTGGTCTCATGAGATGAACCTGTTGTTCATTGTACCTTGTTGCCATGATATACCCATTGCTGCTGGTATGGCATTAAACCTAAACTACTGCTATTGTCTCATGACCTAGATGCATTCTCACTCCCCTTAGATGCAGCTGTTTTGCACTCAGCAGTAGAGTCTCCCTAGTTGTTGGTGTTGAAGTGAAGTAACCTTTTTGATAATGAGTAAGCTTTAATTTTAGAGCAGTGTTTGTTTTAGTAAGGCTCTGACTGTATGTGCAAAATAGAACTAGAGCCAAAAGATTGATGGATTTGAGGATCACTTTTAACCGCCATTACAATAAATACCACCAAACACCATGATAAAATTTTAAGTCCCCATCTCATCTCATTGGCTCTTAACTTTTAGATGTTCTCTGAGTTGACATTTAACACTGGACAAAGACTGTTACTTACTGCCACGACGACAGGTGGTTATGTCATTTATTGGCTTATGGTGTCGCTACATGAAGGTTGGCTTGAGGAAAAAGCACTTTAATGCAAGCAAGATGAGCTGAAATATTAAGAATTCAATTCTGGCTAACATCCGCATCCATATGCTAAAGATGTGCCTGTAGAGCATGGATAAAACAACAGATTCAACTACAGCATGTCCCTAAACTACAAGTATAAAAGGAAAAAAAGGCAAAGTTGATGCTGATTCAGAATGATGTGGGAATCATTTTAGCAGCACTTGTACAGCAGAAAGTAATTCTGTGCGCGTGTGCGCTATGAGAGGGAATGATCCATAAAAATTATTGATGTCACCTGATAAGAAAAAGACTGTCTTGATATCACACTGATGAATTACTGTCTCTTCTCAGCATCAGTTTTATCGTTCCTGTGTTTTTGGAAATGGAAGCACCGGAAAAAGATGAACAAACGTCACTGTGACTCTTAAATGCAGCTGCTGATTACTCACTCCACTGCTTTTTTTGTTGCCCGTAACCCTCAACGTGACACACTTGGAATGTTGACTTGCTGTTTTCCCTGTTAGCTGTTCAGTGCAGGACACACTTGAAGTGGGGTCTGAGCTCGACACAGTCGGGGATCACAATAAAAGCCAGGAAGTAAGTGATCCAAAGGAGACGGTGAATGTTGCCGAAGCAGCGATCATATAGTCTTTGTCGTCTGTGGCGAGGAAGGGGGGGAGAAACAAGAAAGAGAGAGGGAGAGAGCTGGGAGCCACCGTGTGTCTTTGAATGAGGTCAGGGCATCATGGGGAATAATGCATTTCCCTTCTCTTGCGCCAGGCGTTCCTTCCATTACGGTTGGAGAAGAGACATTGTGTCCACACTCTGATTACCACTGATCCATGCTGATGACTCTGTTGGCGGATTATCTCAGTTAGTATCAGCCATCTGTTACTGTGTGTACGTGTGTGGGTGAATGTGCGTGTGTGCACGTGTGTGTTGATGGGTAAGGAGAAAAGGGGCAGGATTGAGACACACAGGAGGTTTTATAGTTTGGGGCTGTGACACACATGCAGACAGACCCTTTCACAAGCACACGTATTGTTTTGTGTAATCAAGCAACGTTACATGCCTGATCTGAAGCATCTCCACCAGCACTAAATGCACATGCACTATCTCTCTTTATGCTGTTGTGCCCTCCTTTTTAGATGCGACTGACAAGTGAAGGCTCCTATATGAAGGCCACATGCAATCATAAAGGCGCAGAGCTGTTTATAGCAACACTATCTCCTGAAGGGGCCGCTGCATCCAGCCACTATTAGGTGCAAACGTTGACAGCTGGGCTGCTGTGTTGTATTTGTGGACGTGACTGGGAATCCGGCGCCGGAACACATCTTATAAATCATAGTTCAGCCATTAGCATAAATTCTGCCTCTCCTTGCATCTGCGAGGACCTGCTGTTTCTGGCTGCAGCGCGCCGCGTTGATTGGTCGCTGTTCAAGTCAGATTGATTTAGCCGTTCACGGAGATTATACCGCGCGCCTTATTCCGCCACTGTTGTGTGCCGTTAATTACCTATAAAATCAAGCTAATTCCGATGCTAAATCCATTTTAATTTCTTATAATTAAGTCAGGATTGGATCCTTAAATACCTTGGCGCTCTATTATTCTTGCAATCATTGTTGTGGCTGTGCGTTTGGTGGTACATTGCCGAGCTCAATCTTATTATTGTTATTAGATTTAATTGCTCTAAGTGATCAGTTTGTAGTTGTCAGAGGAAGATGGACTTGCCTCGTAGTCGTTCTTTTTTTCCCCCTGCTGTCCTTTTCCTCTCCATCTCTCATCCCAGAAAGAGGCCCTTTGAGAGATGGTAAGAGATGAGAGAAGATGAGGGGGAGGGTAGCTCTGCTTTACACCTCTGCAAAGGAGGGATTGCTTTTTTGTTGTTTGTTAGGGGGGAAATCAATTCTGCTCACATCATCACGTTTTGACAAGGCGAGGCATTAAGTGCAGATATTGAGGAACGACAGGAATGGTTTACAGCCAGCGGTTTATCTTCTCTGCTCTTTTTCTTTACTTTTGCTCTTCCTTCCACAACATAATCAGAGTGCATTGTCTTGCCTATTCTCTTTCTTTCTCCATTTCTTGGTCTTTCTTTTTGTGTGTCCTTCTCCCTGAAAAGGTGGGGAATGATCCGCTTCACTTACCAGCTGACACCACATAAGCTTGCTCGTCCTCGGAGACGCGAGCCTTTTGTTTTCGTATGCATTATGATAATTACGAAGGGCCACAGCTTCTCTTTTATTTTCATCACGCTCTTAATGATACTTAGATTCATCATGTGGAGCATCCGCAGAAACAAAAAAAAAAAAACAAAAAAAAAAATTATTTCGCAAGGATCTTGTTTTTTTTTTCCAACCTTGTTTTTCTTTTTCACCCTAACCTGACATTTAAAGGGTGACGGCAAGAGCAAAAGAGCATAAAGTGTGACAGCCAGTCGTGCAATATAGTGTGGCTGGGAGGAAATGTTTCTCAGTGAAATAAGACTAAAACTCCTCATTTTCACTCAGCCAGAAATGTATCCCTGTAACTAATATGGAACACTTACTTACTTACTTACTTACTTACTTACTTACTTACAGTAAAGGTTGGTAATCTGGCTCTTCTTTTTTTTTTTGTCCACATGCTGTCACCTTTTACAAGAGTCCATTCTGAGGACCTTTGACCTTGCTCATAATTACACCGGCACCATCTTTTCCACTGCAGCAGTGGCAAGTCATGGCCGCCCGAGTCCGATGGCACACCAGCCTCCTCCCCGCGGACTGCAGCAGGTTTTCTTGTCATCCGCGCCTCCTCGCTCCCTCTCTCCCTCTCTCTTGTCAGTGTTGCTCCTGGCGAAAGGCTGATACTTGATATTCAGAGGATAGCAGCTTTTGTCTCAGAGATTTAATCAGTGGCTCTGCTCCCACTGCAGAGGGGCGATGGAGGGAGGGTGGAGGGGTGGCAGGAGAGAGGGAAGGAAGGAGAGATGGAGGCAGAGACTGTTTATGTGTAATGACACAATAACAAAGCCTGCCTGTAAAACACAATCTGCAAACTGTGCTTTTGAAGGGGATTTTCAGCCCTGGATTAGTGTCAGGCAGAGGGATATGGAAAAGGAGAAGACAGAAAGAGTCAGGTTGATGTGATAGACAGGGGAGGTGATTTTGTGTGTGCAATGGGGGGGTTGAAATCAGTGTGTGTACAAACGCGCGCATGTGTGTGTTTGTGCGTAATTTCTATTTAGCTGTTTTGTATTTATTCGGCTCCACCAGTCAGCGGCTGTGTGGGCACTTACACATTGTCCTCTCGGTTGTAAGCAAAAGGGGATTAAAGCTGACAAATATGAGTCAAATATTTGGCTGCCGAATGACCAAAATGCATCTTGTGAGGGCTTATGTTGTTGGTTGGTTGGTAATAGCTGGCGTAGTGACTCTTTGAGACTGTTAATGGAAAGCTACTGAGTTGGTTAATGCACACATCCCCTAAAAAGCATGTCCATTTGGATGTAGTTCCAGCTGAAAGGAGTCTGAACAATGCAGTCTTTTAAGGCCTCAAAGAGATCTTTTAGGTTGGAAGTTGCATGTCTTTTTTTTGCCCCCATCACACAGGTGTTATGAGGGTTTTTTTTTATTTTGGTGGAACACAGGTGTTGAGATGAGACGCACAGGTGTGCATGAGTTCTGCTTTTGTGCTCTCGCTTATCAGAGAGACAGGAGGGGATGACAAAGAAAAGTGACAAATGTGTTATTTGTCTATTTGAGCTCGAGTTTTTCCTCTGACCTGTGTCGCTCCAAAACATCCCACTTCAGCAAGCAAACTGTCCTGTCAAGGAAGCGCCTTCTTCACGCTTTATTTTACTTTTGCATCAAAATGTAAAAGCCCTGCTTTGCTCTGCTGTCCGTTATCACAGTCCTTAAACATGTCATCCCTCCATCGTACCCCATATTCAATCAATAGAGGCTGGGAGCCAGTGAGCATGGCTAAATAGAAATATTGTTCAGGGGAAGTGAGATGTGAAAGGAAAAGTGTCAGGGTGTGTTCGCGTGTACGCATGTGCGTGCGTGTAGGTGTGACGATATACGTTTGTGTGTGAGTGTGTGTGTTTCTGTAGATGTGCTTTGCTATTGTAACCCTGCTGATTGGATTGTGTTTGACAGATATGGAGTCTGGAGAGCGGCTGGCCTCCCCTGCGCCCACTCTGTCTGCTGCTCGCACCTCCTCCCCTGCGGCCTCCTCTTCCTCCTCCTCCTCTTCTTCCTCTTCGTCATCGCCTGCGCCCCACTCTAAGAGCAGCCTGGCCCCGAGCCCATCAGCACTGGGATCCACCCTCAACACCTCTGGTAAGAAACCGTCCCCCCCACCTCCTCTTATGTGTCAATCTTGCGTCTTTCAAAAACAAAACAAAACAATAAAAAAACCACAAGAGAAATGCCGACGCGCAATGTAAACAGTGATCACACATCCGTAAGAGGGACTCTAAATGTGGTCACCTTCATGTCTTGATAGCATTCAGAATCCATACTCATTTCTTTAAAATTAGTTTCCCCCAGTATTAATTATACAGTTATTTTGCAGTCGGTGTGAATACACCTCTCTCCCAGCTCCGAGGATTTTTTTTTTGTGTCCTGACAGCTTGGGTTGCAATTGAAAAGCTGCTGCATTAATGAATCCCAAACAATTAGGGGCTCTTTTGTGTGAGAAACACACACATGCTTTGCCATGTCTCCTGACAACCTTCAGCTCTCTGGCTCCAGCTGCCTCAGAGTCAGGCTCAGCACGCCACTGTGCACGCATGCATGGGTGTGTGTGTGTCTACGTGTGAGATGGAGAGAGAGAGGAGAGAAAGAGCCTCTGCCTGCATGATTTAACATTTGTTAGCCACTCAGTGTCTAGTCAGCCCTGTCCGGCCTCCAGCTTCCTTTCTGTGTTATGGTCAAAGCCATTAGGCAAAGAGGAGTGTGTGTCTTTGTTTGCGTGTGTGTGTGTGTAAATGTGTTTGTATGTCTAGGTGTTATCCAGATATCTCCTCTGTGCTCATATTTTTTCTCTCTCCTCATCTCTTAATGTGCTGCTGTTTTTCTTATAGTCCCGCTTTATATCTTTATAGACGCAACTGCACACACTTACAATTGCTCTAAGTAGGAAATATGATATCCAACATTCTCTGTGATTGTAGTGTGTTCACTCCCCTCCCCTCTGTTACAAGTAGAGGAAGTGGGAGAGAGCAAAATAAAGCCCCTTGTGTTGCCGTCAGGATCCTCAGTGTTGCCCAAAACGAAGAAGAAGCCATTAGGAGCATCTTCCTCTAATGCATTATGCATCCCTCTTATCCCTCTGTACTTCTATGTGTGCTCAGATTTTCTAGATAAGCGATTTTTAGATTTGGATGAAAGGCTTAGAGGCAGAGTGTTGTGCTCTAAACTTTTACCTACTTTGTGAGAATCTAGCAAGCCAGGCCGTTTTCTTAAAATATTTTCTTGGAACGCATTTGTAAACTCAACCTCAGATCTGTGAAGTGCAGTGTCTTACAATAATTTATACGTTGCTTCACATTTTGATGAATAATCTCTAGTGGTATCCTGTGAGATATACCAAAAATTGTGAAGTGCTAGAAAAATTGTAAACGTCCCAATATAATGGCCTGGCAAAAAATGACTTAAGACATTATTTTAGGAAGGTAACAAAATGATACATGATTTTAAACATTTTTTGTAAGGTAAAATCTGAAAAGTGTGGCCTACGTTGATATTTTGACATGCAATGTACACCAGGAGATCATTCATCAAAAAAGCACCAGCAAGAGCAGAAGAAACCCACTGATCAGGGTGCAAATTTGTCAACACAACTGCTATTAATCATGCACAAAGGTTGTGATTGTAATCAGACAAAATGTGAAGAAGTTTAAGTCTTCAAAAAGTTTTACAAATAAAAATATAAATAATTGTGTCATTCATTAAAATTCAGCCCCATCCAGTGTAACCAGTTCCACTCAAAAGGCGCCTAATTAGTTAATAGTCAATATAGCTGTTCTGTGGCGTGCTCAGAGATTCGTTAGAGAACATTATTGAAGAAATCGCATCACAAAGTACCAATAAATACGACGGACCACTCAGGGAAAAGAGCTGTGAAGTTTTAAGCACGGTGAGATAATAGAATGATATTTCATAATTTAAAGATCTCACTACAGTACAAGAAGAACTACAGAAAACTCAAAAGAGTATAAATAATTTTGCAACCCACCATATTTATGTCTGTTTGTTTAAAAATGGTGAATTCATCCTCTTTTCCTTTCTACTCTCTTTTATGTAAAGAAAACCGTTTTCACTTGCGACAGGAAACATCTGTAATTATTACAGTGTGTATCACAGAGATTGGTTCAAGGTTCTTTGCGGTTTCGCCAGCAACACTTAAGAAAATAAAATCTGAAGAACACACAAAAAAAATTGAGCACTGACTTTGTTTGCATGTGTCATTGATGAGGATATCACTTGGAGAATAAATAAAAGCTGATCAGCGCTTGTAGCGCTCTCTCCTTATGGGATCAACTCACGGATGCAATTAACTTAAATCTGTCTGTGGAAATTTGATTGACTGCAACAAACAACAAATTAATCCCCCTTCGGCAGCATCCAAACATGAAAAAAAGCAGGCGGTGCAGTTTGTCAGAGCGGAGGAAGGATTGAAGCGGAATGAAAAACAGGGCGAGGGAGTGAGAGTGAGAAACAGAGAGACACAGCGTGAGGAAGAGTGAGTAGGTAATCCGAGGTATGTCTTTCCCATGCCTCTCTCCCACTTCAGATTTTTAGATTTAATTATTCGCCTCCTGGAAACCGGCATTAATATTGAAAAGGCATTTGCAGATGTCACTTTGTGTTGCCTACAATGAAAGAAGGGTGCAGAGGAGGGGGGAGAGGTGGGCACCTTAGGCGTAAGTGAATGCTGTGGCCGGCCCTTTTTTAAGGGGGGGGAGTTGCGTTGGAGTCGTTTATCTTCGTATCCACGAGCTGACGCTGGCAAGGCGGGCACATATACATATTCAGCATATTCTAATGACATTCAAAAGGCAGAATTTGCTGTCTCGTGGCAGAGAAGGACCTTGAAGCCAGCACAAAGGGCTACACTCTCATATGTCACACACCAGGATGCTGGCAAGGCCACATAACCACAGACAGTTTGTTCACACCTAAAAATACCCCAAGATTCTGCCCATGTTCATTTTTAGATTTTTCTTTCGTAAAGAGCATTTATAACTGACCCTGTTATTATATGCGTGACTGCATTAGATCAGGAAATGCTGTGCTCCAGTGTCACTTTGCTCTACATTTCTGTGATGTGTGCATGTGTATAGAAGTTTGACATTTTCATCTGCAGCATTGAGCACAACACTTTCCTTTTCTACAGTCATCAGTTTTCTCTTTTTTTTTTTTTTTTTTTTTTTTTTTTTACTTGTGTGTTACCTGGCTTATGCAGAGGCATCAGACAGGCTTGCTTTCCTTTTCTGGAATAGAAATTGAATTTGCATGAAATATGCTCACACCAAATTGCATCTGACTCTGGGAGGACGTAATACGTGGCAGTCGCCCCTGCCAGAAATGATTGTGCTCAGGAAAACGCTAGACGATGATGATGTTGATGAAGTATTCTTCTGAGCTGGAATTGAATGCCAAAAGGATGGAAGGAGGTTAGCTTTTTACACCTTATATAGATGGTTAATTTTTCCCCTCTGAGGTTGTCCAGGCATTTTCAGTTTGCAACATATAGTGACACTGATTTCAAGCAGTAGGTCTGTACTGAAACAGGTGAATGCTTTATACTTGAAAGCATTAAGCTGAAGCACGTGTATGTTGTACAGTTGAAAATTTGTGACGTTTTCAGTTCATCAAAGCTCAATGTTTTCTTAAATAAATAGAAAACAGCCATCCCATATGTCATTTCTTTAATAATGTCAAAAACAGTAACACCATTGAAAAGCGTTTAAACCTAACCTTCTCACCCTGTTGATTCCTACTTCAGGACATTGAAAGGGTCAATTTGAGGACAAAGTTCTTTGTGAAAATAAAATTTGAAACATTTAACAAGTGGATAAGGAGATTTTGTGAGGTTCTTCAATGTAGATCAGTATTAAAACTTGAATTTCTTGGATGGAAAAATTTAAATAGCAACGGAGTTCATTTTCTGTATGAAACAGTGTAAGATGGTGTATTGACAATGGTAAATTGAAGGTTCTGCTTCAATAAAAAATATTTTTTTAGAAATAACATCAGGGCCAGCAAGAAATGTGATTCTTATGGCAACTGTCAAAGTACTTGTAATGTGTTAAGAAGAATATTGGAACATTTGATTTGTGATTTTATTGTGCAAAATGAAAGCAGTTTTACATTTTCTGTGTCTGTTGACTGTAAGTAGTCAAAGCATTGAGAGATTATGCACACCTGTCGCTGTATGAGTAGTTCTTTAAAACATTGCCTTCCTTTGTTTACACCTATCTAAGGCCGACTGTTTGGAGGAGCGGGAGATCAGCCCTTCATTGGCTCCACGTTGTCAAGTGCCTTCCCTCTGGTGAACCACCCTGCCTTTGGAGCCCTCTACACTGCCGGGGCGGGCAGGCCCGAGTTCGGAGGCCTGGGCTCAATTGGGATGTCAGCTGCTCTGGCTTCCCACCCACAGTTAGGAGCTCTGACTGGTAAGCAGAAAAGGTTTGAATTCCTGGCAATAGTTCTTGGAAATAAAATCACACCACAAATTAACCCTCTGCTCCTCTCAGAGTGGTGGCGAGCTGCTGAAGCCCACGGACGCGGAGCTGCTGCCTTTATCCCCTCTTTCATCGGCTTTCCTCCTTTCTTCGCCCCCCACATTCAGCCCAATCACAACACTAGTCCTGTTCAGATCAGGACGCCTGGCAAGAATAGCCACAACCCGCCTAAAGGTACAGCGGTTTGCTAAAGACCCCTTCATTGATCTGTCTCTCTTCTTCCACACTCTGTCTTACTCCACAACCTAAATCCACTTTGCCCTATGATGAGATTTTCCCTGTTTCAAGATAGATTTAATGACTTCCACTGCTCACTTAGTCATTCTATTAACTTCTTTCTCTGGCGCTTTCCCTCATGTTCCCTCTCGTAATCTCTGTTTCTTGTGCTCTTTTAATTTCACAGTATCTTTTAATTTATCTTTTATTATGTAAACCACTCATGTTGGGCTTGTGCCTCGTACGGCCAAGCACATTTGATGAGATACATGTATAAATCAATATTTTTATTAGCCTCATTCCATTCTGCAGTTAGTTCCAGATATTCAATTATCCCCTTGTTGCCAAAGTTCTCAGAAAAGATGAAGCTGATCAGTAATGCGGCATATTTTGTGCTTCCAGGGGTGAATGGTGCAGTGAATGGCAGTGGGGTCTGTCCTCCCACCACACAATCAGGGAGCTATTCTGCGAGTCCGACTCCCATTCAGGCACCAACAAAGCCGACCAGAAATTCCGATCTGTCTAATATTCACCGTAGCAGCCCTGAGAACAATCCATCAGAGTTGGTGGAAAAGACAATTGTAAAACCTAAAGAGAAGGTTAGTGCTTACATCAAGTCTTCTCTTCATCACATCATGAGAAATCTCATGATGTGATGAGGCTGATTCTTACTGTTTTACATTTAGAAGTCTCGGAGGAAGCCGGCGGGGGCTTCTATGGCAAGTCACAGTGAATCAGGCACGTCCTCGGACAGCTCGAGCGACGGCTCTCTCAGCAGCGATCTGGAAGACCTCGCAGAGGAAGACGAGGATGACGATGACGATGAGGAGGACGATGAAGAAGATGACAAGCAGAGTGAACTTTCAGAATCTGAGAAACGGATAAAGAAGAAGGCAAAGGTAAAGATGAAACGAGAACAGTCGAGCCTAAACGTTAATGTGCAGTCTACCATCTTTATTTAAAGCGACACTGTAAATATTGTCGTAAGTTGTCATCCCATTTGATCTAATACTTTTCTGATGATTGTCCTCCTCAGGTGTTATTACCAAGCACTGGAACTGGAAAGAGTGAAAGGTCACTTTCTAGGGAGGTCCAGGTCAAAAAGGACAACCAAGCTAAGAAGGTGCCCTCCAATCCCCCAACTCTTGTGCCATTACCCTGCTCTGTCTCCCCGCCCACCTTGTCCCAAACTTCGCCTCTGGGCCTGCAGAGCTCCAGGACCCGGACTGAAGGGCCGCAGCAACACTTCAGTGTGATTCAGTCCACTGGCATGGCTGCCAACCCTAAGCCTCTCGCACTCCTCACCCAGCCTCGTCGGGAGCCTTCACCAACCTCCTCCCCAATAGCTCTCACCACGTCCCCAAGAGCACTGTCCAGCACTGCCTCTCCCAAACCCCCCAAACTGCTGCCGTCCTCCTCTCCCCAACACCTCCCTCTCTCCCTCTGCTCCTCCCCGAAGCCCCTCTCTGTCCCCTCTCCACCCCGCTCCACCCTCCTGGCATCTACCTCCCCAAAACCTTTTGGTTTGACCTCATCTTTAACGAGCCCGCAGAAGTCGTCGCTGAAGCCACCGAGGCACACCGTGCCCAGTGCCGCAAAATCCAACAAGAAAAAACAGCTGGAGGCTTCACTGGCACAGATCAGCGAGTTCAGGCTCAAACAGGTAGGCCTGCCTGATGATTGCAGTTGAATGTCATTTTTTCCCCTCCCTATATTCACACAAAGACACAGCAGTTACCACATTGTATGTTGTGAGAAGCAATCTAGAGAATCACAGCTGCACATCCAGCTTTAGTGAACAAAGTTATCCTCGGCAAATTGACTATAATGAAATTATTCACTAAAGCTGAGCATACAGTTAGACCCGCAGCTATAATTATCTCCCTTCTTCATCATTACTATCAGATGACCTGCACTTCGTTAAACCTTTTAGCCAGTCACTACATTTTTCAGGAGAAAACCCAAACAGCTCACAGACATTCACAAGGGAACATACATGCCTAAGAAGAAAGTAAATCTTTGTATCTTCACAGGAGTGACTGCAGTTTCACAGCAATTTAAAAGTGTGTTCTTGGCACTCTGTTATACATGTGTAAATTAGCCAAAGTTGAAAAATCCAACTTATTCCAAAGCGGATAAATGTAATTATAAGATATAATTTTTTTCATTTATAAAATTATTGACCCTAAAGTATTGACACCTCAAACAGTTGCTGTAAAGTAATTTTACCTAAGAATTTTTTATTTCTATTTACGCTGTTTTAAGTTGATCAGAGTTTCTTACAATTATCAATAAGTGATCCTTCATTTTCTGTATCCCCGGAGTACACATAGGATGGGACACAGAAGTCCAGGAATTTTATCCACTAGCCACTGGGTTGGACAATGACCCATACTTATAATGGCACCCTCCACAGTAAGTGCTGTGGTTTGGAGGTGAAAATATTTCCACAGCTCACCGTTGAAGTACTTTAGAAAAGAGTGTCCTCTTGACTTCTTTAAGTCTCATTGATAACCATTAGATGTTATTTCAATGCCAACTGACTAACATTAAGTTTTGCCAGGTAAAAGTCTTTTTTATTAAACCATGACAAACACAAGGATGTCTGGGACTTTAACTGCGATCTTATCCTGTGGTTGCAAAAGACTAAGATTAAGATTTTCCTGCCACAACCCTCCAGGTGGGTTTTGCATGAAAGAAAAGATAAACATGTGAAAACTTATTTTCTAAAAATCCCTGAGAACCTTGTAAGACTGCACAGTGTCAAACTTTTGGAAATATTAAGCAAAAAAGCTTAGATTGTACCTGTAAATAGAAAATACGTCATCATTTAGTCTCTCGCCATAATGAGAATCAAACACATGTGGCCAAATCAATTCATAAATTGTTAACAAACCTTATCGCCATCTCAGCCCCCCAAATAACCTGGAAGAAACTCCCTATAAAGGATGTGCAAAATACAGTGGTCAAAAATCCTCTAACAGCACCAAACTTTGAAAATGTTATTATTATTGGCAATTGCTAAAAGGGATCTATATACAGCACAGAAAGGGGTAATGGAAGTGTGCCAATGGTTAGTCTGTCAAAAAGTATTATTTCTTAATATGAGAATTCATCCACTAAATAAATTGTATTTATATTAAAAGTCATGTAAGATTATGCTGCTGCAATCAAAAATACATTTACTTTACACATCTTTAGAGGTGCACCAATAAATATGGCCAGCACTGTACATCAGAGGAAGCCTTACTGTAAAGTTTCATGTCTATTTGAATTTTTAGAATCATCTTGCGTTGTGGGCTGTAGAGTGGAAAAGTTATTAGCACGATGGCTGGATGGATAAATGACTTGATTATAGTATGAAAGAAGTTGGTCTTTGAATGAAATATTTCTGTGCTTTTGGGAGAACATTTTCAGAATGCATGAATGATGTAGTATTTGAAATGGCCTAATGAATTTTCATTAATGTCTGCCTACCTTGCTGGAACTTCACATTGTTATTTTGTTCAGTTTGTTAGGTAGTTATAATCTGCTTGTTAATACCAGTTGTTTTCCTCTCAGAAATCCAACTTGAGTAAATTACAGTGTCCATCACAGCATCTTAGCAGGCATTTAAAGATGCTACAAGCTAAACATGTTAAAACCTCCTTTCATCATTGGCTCATTAAGCTGTATAATCAATTTAATGTTATAGTGTTCCTTCATTTGATTACTCAATTTTGACTGATTTACTTTGCTCACATTTGCTTTTGAATAGCCTGTTGATAAACGGGTTATTGGTTTTAGTTTAATCTCCACTGTATTGCACTTCTTGCAGTGTTATTTTCAGTTAGTTCGGATGAAATTCTTTTAAAATTGACTTTTTTGGCCCTTAGCCGTAAAGATTTCATTTTTCTCAAATGAAAGGACTATAATGAATTGCATAAACGTATTGAGATCTTCTTATTTTGTGAAAATCACTTCTCCTTTTTTGTTTCAGCAGGCAGAGAAGTTTACACTGAGCTAAATTCCCCCTGTGGTTTTAGCACTGTTACTGTATTTCATGGTCTGTGAAATTGATTTGTTTCACTTCATATCACATCCAGTTGAAAGTGCAGCATAAAAGTCTAACCTGCTTTTGCTTAAACACAGATTGAACTTAACTTGTCATCGGTACAGAAAAGGCAAACATGCCCATCCGAATGGATGATAACGAATGTTCGGCTTTTCAAATGCGCAGACAAGTAATTACAGTTTTAGTGGGATGCACAGTGTCTTTTTTTTGCAAACTTGGCTGATAATAATGTCTTTGGTTATTGCTTTTATGTTCTTTTTGTTTCCCAAAAAGAGGCTTAGACACAGTTAACCGTACCAGTGTTCAGCATTGTAGTTTTGTCACCTGCTCAAACAATCCAAAGCAATGCGAACTGACAGCTAGAGTGGCTCCACTTTGTCCCGTTTCTCTTCTAATTTTTTTTCCTGTAACCTCTTTTTGTTCCTTACATTCTGCATCGCCCCCGCCCCCTTTCTCCTCGCCTTTCCTTGATTTCTACCTCCCTTTTTCTCCTCAGACTCTCATGTCCCAAGGGCAGACATTCCCAGCTGAGCAAAAGAAGCAGCAGCAGGGGCCAAACAAATCCCCAAAAAGGACGTCGCTGTCTTCGCCGCCATTGCCACCTGTTCCGCCTACTCCACCCCAGAACAATCACTCCAACCTCTTCCTTTCAAGTGCCCTGCTGGGTCTCCCTGAACCCCATCACCCAAATGGAGTCATCCAAAGCACCACTCAGGACACACCTTTGGCCCTCATCACCAAACCTCGCAAAGACGCTGCCTCTCAGGGCAGGTCCCCCCAGTCCAACTCAGATGCTGGGTCGATGCCTGTCAATCTGAGCACAGGGGCAAGTAGGACCCCAGCGAGTGCCCAGGCTGGTCCTCCATCGCAGCCTCCAACTACCTCACCCCATGCCACGGGTCATACATCTAGAAAAAGCAAGACGCCCAAGGTTAAAGGGCAGACACCAGCGCCAGGACAAGCAGACCCTTTAGCTGCCTGGAAGGGCTTCTCTCAGAATCATCTGGTGCAGTCTCTGGTAGATTTGTTTCGAGGAGGAGAATCTGGTGTTGGGATTCCTGGGGTTAGTATCCCTGGGGTTGGAATTCCTGGCGTGGGAATCCCTGGAACGTGCAACCCCACAGCTGGTCTTCCAGCCAACAAGGAATCAGACGACTCAGGAGACGATGACGATGATGATGAGGATGATGATCTTGAAGAGGAGGATGAAGAGGACTCTGATGATAGTCTTTCAGGTAGGGATTGTCTTTCCGCACAACCTAAACATAACTAAGAATGAACATTTTTAATAACCAGCCCTACACAAGTCAGTTAAATCCACCAATTGTCCCTTGACTGCCAATGATTGGTGATCAGAAGGCCCAATATAGGAAAAGTCTTTTTATCCCCTATTCATCAAATTCATCAAAATTAAGAACAAACTTGAAATTCACTACATTTTTTCCCCTTCCATTCTCTATAATGGTTAACTAATTTCCTTTTTGTTGATTCTTATGTTCCATTTCCAGAGTCTGACAGCAACTCTGACAGCGACATTTCAGGAAAGAAAGTGAAGGAGTTAAAGCTGCTGCCCTCTGGATCATCCAAAAAGGAGATGACTCCTCGCAGGCTTACCAAAGGTCCAGAGCTACTGAACACCTCAACCAACCACACCGCCACCAGCTGCTCCCCTCTCAACCTACAGGTCATCAAGAGTCCCTCTGTTGCCACCAGCTCCAGTGCCTTGGCCTACCACAGCTCTGCAGGCTCTTCTTCCTATAGCCTAGCTTCTCCATTAGGTAAAGCCTTGCATTGTTTTTTTATGTTGTTACTTACAATGCCTTGTTAGAGAGTTTGTGAGGACTGATTTAAAGGTACTGGTGGTTAACATCATACAACTATGTATTTAAAAGGATGAAGTACATCATAAAATGCTGTTGTGGAGGCTAGTCTGTGTATGTCTAAGAAGCAGAGGGAAAAAATACTGTTTCATGTTAATATTTGTTAACAGTATGATGAATTTGTGATTGAAAAATCACTTGCTCTCCACAATGACTCTAAAAACCAGATCAAGGAGGCAGCATCGCATATAATAAAGATGGTCCGCCTGCAGATATGAGAGTACATTGTTTGGTATTAAACAATGAGTTCCGGCTATTTTCTCTGCAGCTGAAATATTTATTCTGGTGCTGCATGTATGTTTTTAATATAGTGATAATATTTAGCACTTGTTCGTGTTTTGTATTGAGGAAGTTGACTTGTATTTATGTAAGGAACCCATGACAGACAAAAAGCTGACCTTCGAGTTTATTTAGTGTCACAGAAGTATCTCCAGGAAATTCCAAGCAAAAATGTTGAAGGATAACAGACTTAACATTTTTACTTGAAGGGACAGTTCAGATTTTTTTAGAAGGGGTTTTGTGGAGAGTACATGATGAGTTAGTATGTTTTCTGTAGATACACCATTGGTTGTTTTGTTCCTAGAAGCTGAAGTGGATCTCTCTCCTGCAATAATTCCAAAGCATCCGAGCAGTTAATGGGAATGTTTTTGGGGGATAATAATTTAATTTTCTTAGGCTTTTCATTTGAACAGTCATTGTCACAAGACCATCAAAAATAACACTTTTTTAATTAAACAACAATCTATGGCAATTAAAGTTTTATATATTATGAAATGAGTTTGCATAAGACATTGTGACATTTTTGTTGATTTGAAATCCTCTTTTACCTTGGCCCTGCTCAGTCTACCTTCAGCCTCTAGGCAAAAAAACCTTTTTGTATACTTGCATTGTTTAAAAGGAAGACATAATGAGGAGTACCTAACGTCAGTAAGATAAACTGTTCATGAGCTCTGCTGAGAAACCCTTTTAAAAAAGTTTAAGAAGAAATTTTAAGTTAAAAAATAGGTGCTTATGAAAATAAATACTTATTAGCCTTCAAGCTAATCATTACATGTAGTTTACCTAATGTAGTTGTATTTTTGCCTTAAGGCTGTAATATGCAATCCATTTAAGTTATGTGGGATAGGATAATACAGAAGTACACTTAAATTTTATAAAAAATCAAAGAAAATAAAAAAAACACCATTCACCTTTTGAGACAAAAATAAGTTAATACATTCCTCTCATCTTATTTTGGTGAAACATTCTTTTTGTATGATAGAAGGTCCAGCTTGTGTTTTTAAAGTGACACAGAGGGATGCTAAGATTTTAAGAAAAAGTAAAGCTTTAAAAAGCCTCACTCTAGAGAGATCCACTGATCCTTAGTGCGATTTTACATGGAAGGAAAATTTCCAGATTTTTATGTAAACAAGGGGTGTAAAGCTGTTGCCTAGTTGTTCCCTTTGGAATATTGTTTGCTATTTTCAACCTAACCGTAAAGCCTTATGGGGCACAAAACCCTGTACAGTCACACTCTTCACAGCTCCCACAACAGCTCTGTACATGCTATCAAATGCATAAAGAATGCAAGTGTGCTGCCTAAAAGGAAATACACTCCCTTTATACTCAGGTGAGTATGAAGAGGGCTTGTTCCTTTTTGTAAGACAGGAAGGAGACAGTTTGTTGTCATGGCTCACCCGCAGCTCTGAAATCCTGTAGGGGCATGCCCAAGAGTCCTGACAATTTACTTGGCACTGCAGCAAGGTTTATTTCCGCCACATTCAATGAGAGATTACGCAGATCACAGAAAACAGGACATAGGTGTAACTAGCCAGGAAGCAACACATTTACCGTATTTCACCTGCGCTTTTTGTTCTCAACTGCTTGATCTACTCCTCTGCATAAATATCTTTCTGTTTTAGTATTTAGCTTTTACATACCCATCTAGTAACAGACTGGCGACCTGTCCAGGGTGCACCCCGCCTCTCGCCTAGAACATTAGCTGGAGCTAGGCACCAGCACCTCCCCCGAACCCATTAGGGACAAGGGTGTTAAAAAATGGATGGATGGATACCCATCTAGTAAAGTTTGGACCAAATGCAATATGTGTCATACAATGCTGGTAATGGTGGTAAGACCAAAGTCTATCTTCTCTTCATATGCGAGTTTTCCCTAATGGTTCACATCACCTCTTTACAGGTTTAGGGAAAAGGAAGAAGGTGATGGATGAAAAGGAGTTGATGGTACCTCTGGAGTTGGGGTACGTACAAGTATTTCAGAGTCAGAAAATATGTGAAGTATATGTTTTATTTAGCAATCACTTCAAATTGTTCTGCTTTCATACACGGTGCAGTGTGAAGAACGAGCTGCATGAACACCTGTTTTATTTTTACTCCTAGGTGGCGGAGAGAAACAAGAATCAAGTCGGTGGGTGGACGCCCACAGGGTGAGGTGTCCTACTACGCTCCCTGTGGCAAGAAACTCAGACAGTACCCAGATGTGATGAAGGTATCTTGCTCTCACTGAGCCGCATTTAGTCTCATTAGTGATGCACCAGCAAATTTGTGGGCAAACCAATGAAAAAACAATTCATAACAAGACATATAATGTTAGTCATTGCTGACAGCATGTATCATTGATTTAGGGGATTATGTTTAAATTCATATCGGGATATTCTGCTTGCTCACAGAAATGTTTGTGTATCAGTATTAGAGAACTTTGCCTCTGCTTCTGCTTCTGCTCAAATCCCACCCCCATCCCGCTTTCCACGACCCTAATAGTGAGAGACGGTGCTCTTAGATTCACTTCTTGTGCCAATTTATTCACCTCTCCCTGCCGCCGAAATGATTAATGCTTAGTTTCGGGGGATGCACAATTTTGCTCCATTTGCTCAGTATTCAATTGTGTCTAGTCTTCTGTGTTTGCTTCATTGAAATTTCAAGCATAGCAGTCGTCCAAACTGCTTCAGAGTATGGTGCTGACAAAAAAAATGTCTACGCAGTAACATTCGCTCACTTCTAGTCATTCAGCAGGCAGTAAAAGACTAGCAATGCCACAGATAAATAGAAAGGGGACAGAATTGTGCATCCCAAGGTCAGATCCATTTTTCTCTCCTGAGAGCTTTTGCTCTTTTTTTTTTGTCCCCTTGCTTTTATAATGATTAGTAGCACTGCACAGACGCACTGTTGCCGTAGACTTCCTTCAGTCTAGTGCCTCCAAGATGCTTTTCAATGTCGCTAATTTCGTTTTTTTTTTCTCCCTGCCTAAACCAACGGCATTATTATTTTCTCTTCTTTAGTATCTATCCAGAAATGGAATAAGTGGCATCACGCGTGATAATTTTAGCTTCAGTGCAAAGATAAGGGTTGGTGACTTCTATGAAGCCAGAGAAGGACCCCAGGTGACTGTCTTTCATCTCTCTCTCTCTGTCCCTGATCCCTGTTCATCTTTTCATCTAGCTGCCGTCAAAGCTTCGTGCAGCAGTCACTGTCACTGATAGAAATCAGCCTAAACCCTCAGTAGTCCAGGTTCATAGGCTTCTCACTGTGCATGAAGAATGTAATAATCAGTTGACATTACTTCCACAGGTGACCAGTGATATGTTACAGTTCTGTGAAAAAGTCTTCATCCACTCCTCTTTTTTTATTTTGCATTATGTAATCCAGACTTTCTTCTAATTGTTTAAAACCCTCTGAATGATTGGCTTCTTTTCTGTCTTTTCCTTTCGACATAAAACATATTTTTTAAATGAACCTTTCTGCTATTCAGTCGTTAGTTATTTTGTTTTAGCAGCAGAGGAGTTGTCACACCATACGCTACAAGCAGATGCTTTAAAACAGGGTGTTATTAACATTTTATATTTTCAATTAATATTGTTCCCAGTACACTGCCAGCACGTTCCATACTAGACAGAAGTTGAATGCTTAAAAGGATAGAACTACGCAACTTTACTATAACCCATTTAGCCTTCCTGTTGTCCGCTGATCGACTTGCCTTGCAGCCAGAATAAACATGTTGAGGAAAACATGTCTAGATTATATTTAAACAGCTTCGTATATTTCAACACCTCACTAATACTAAAAATGGTTAAATTCTTCTTGCCTCTGTAACAATGTCTACACCAAACAGTGTTCATCAGTTTAGCCTGGTAATGCTTACATATGTTGTTTTTACTGATAAGATAAAAATCTACAAAATTTACAATTTTGACAGGCTGATCACTGGTCAGGGTCAATAGAGCTTATAATCATCCAGTGAGTCTTGTCACTGGATGATATTTCTTGGTGCACTCCTATTCATTTTCAGTTCAATCCTATTACTTGGCCAATTTTAAAAAGTTGTTAAATTCTTTAGTCCCTTACCACTGTCATATAAATCACTCATACACAGCAAAACACCTAAGCTGTAGGGAATCATACCTAATAAATACTCTACACTGTTGAGTGTATTCATACCTCTCTCAACACATTTTCCTGTTATATTAGCCACAAATCTTAGTGTATTTTATTTGGTTCTTACATAACAGACCAGCACAAAGTAGCACAAGGGCTGAACACAAACCCATGCTACATTTTTTCAGGCTTTCATTAGTAGAAGATTGTGAAAGCCATTTATTATTTTTTTTTCTTTCACTTCACAATTATACACTACCTCTTGTTGGTCTATCACATAAAATCCCAACATGTTACCAGTGGCGCAAAAAGTGGGTATGCACTGTATGCAACGCATAGGGGTGCTGCACTAGAGGGGGCACAAAAACGATGTGCAGATTTTTTTTTCTGGTCAGCATTTTATATACTTAACAGCTGTTTGTGTGTGAAATGATCAATAACAGAGAAACAGCACTGAATAGGCTCCCCTCCCTTCCTGCCAGCCGCTCTCCCCTCCCATACAGGTAGCTTGGACACGCGTCCCTTACGTGTCCCTTCGAGAACGCACTGAGGCACGTTTTTTTTTTTTTTTTTTTTTTTCTTTTAAATTTGAATTGTAGTAGTGCACTCGACAACAGGGAGCTAAAGATGGGGGGGCAGAAACATGTTCACATACACCTCAGAAAGTATGTAGTTGCGCCCCTGCATGTTACACCAAGGTTTGTGGTTATAAAGCAACAAAATGTTGCAAAGTTAAACAGGTAGGAAGATTTTCCCAAGAGAAACTGTATATGCACATAACTATATGTAGACATTCCATTGTAGCTCTATAGTATATCCACACAGGTCATACTATACCAAATGTTTATCTTATTTATACACCTGCCAGATTTTGGCTTAAAGTCATCTTTAATTTTTACTGTTAACTATTTGGAGACTTGAATTTTATAGGGAATGAGGGCCTTGTTGTAATATCAATAAAGATATTTCAACATGCAATTTTTCAATTGAAATCTAAATTAAAAACCAAATAAAAGGTTTGGGATATGTTAATTTTTTGATACTGATACTTATTTTACAGTGTTTAATTACCCACTTCTCATTTCTATCAGGAACAATTGCCTTGGTTGTATAAAAAATATTTTTCAATTATTTCTACCAGGAGCATAAATAATTTTCAGCTTGAATCATTTTTATGAAAACTAAGTAAAAGAGCAGCTATTGTTCAAAGGTCTTTAAAAGCCTTGCAGAAAGCTTGTACAATGATTGATCAACGCTACTTGAGTAGAGCATAAAAAGTCTTGCTCCTTGGATTCATAATACAAAGAAAAAAGGTGTGGGTAAAGACTTTGTGCGCAGTACTCTGTGTCTATGATGCAATGAGTGAAACAAGAAAGTAGGTGTGTGTGCGTGGGTGGGTGTGTGTGTGTGTGTCATTTGAAGCATAAATTTAAAAAAAGATTTACGTAGTATAATTCTGAAGGAAAAGGAAACAGAAGGGATCAAATGTAATAATTTTTTTTATTCTAAGTATATTAGAATATTTTCATATGTATGTGTATGTATATATATATATATATGTGTGTGTGTATATATATGTGTGTGTGTATATATATATATATATATATATATATATACATATATATATATTTAAAAAAAAAAGACAATGTAAACATTGGACAAAAGTTTTACCTGGGTCAACCGGGCAAACAAACAAAAATAACTTACAAAGAATAAATGCAGCATTGCAAAGAAAAAGAAAACAAAAATACAAAGTAGTACAATAGTCATTCCCATTTTCTACCATTAGAAAACCCGACTTAATGTGGGCCAGCGCGCGCCGTGTTGCTCAGCCTGGATGCTGAAGTGTTGAATGGTCCTAAGAGCGGTGACCAGCATCCGAAAGTACCATTTCAAATCAGTCCCGATCAGAGCGGCCTGCTGTCGGCTCCGGGCAGCTGGCCTCGCCGTCCGGTGCCGCACGTCGCAGAGCGCGTCTCCAGTGTTTACTACTTCTCAGTCATTTAGCAGTCTGTGTGCGAGTCCGTGGCCCTAAAACGCCTCAAGTTTGCTGGTGAGCATCAGCTGACAGCCGCTGCTCACGTGCGTTAGGACCTTCTGTTTGAGCTGGGCCACCTGGTCCCGCAGCACCGACGCCGTGTTGGACAGCCCGGCGTTGTCGCTCTTCAGAACCTTCACCTTCTCCTCCAGCCGGGCGATGCGCTCCAGCTTGCGCCGCCTGCACTTGGTGGCGGCGAGTCGGTTCCGCAGCCGCTTGCGTTCCGCCTTGATGCGCTCCTGGGTCTCCAGGTCGATGGGGGACATCGGCGGCGAGCCGTCGCTGCTGAGCAGGTCCGGCACGGTCTGGGGTTCCTCTTTGAGGGCGACCAGCCGCTGCGGGTGCATGCCGGAGCCCAGGTGCGCGTGCTGGAAGAGGTGTCCCGCGGGCGCCGAGGTATGTGTGTGGCTCTGCTGCTGCTGCTGCTGCTGCTGCTGCTGGTGCTGCTGGTGAGGCGGCAGGTAGCTGATGGTGGCGGTGGGGTAGCTGGAGGCGGAAGAGAGCGTGCTCGCGTTCGGACAGTACGCGTTCAGCGTCGTGTAGATGGGAGCCTCGGGCTGCAGCGCGGAGCCGAAGACGCTAGAGGCCGCCGCCGAACACGTCGTAACCCCGCCGGCTCCAATGGAGACGTTCGGAGGGGGCATCTGGTTCATCTTGTGGAGCTCGTCCAGCGCCTTCACGAAACCCTCCGCGAAGCCCTCCTGCTCGTCGGTAATGCCCCGGTTGTAGAAATACTGTCCCGGCGTGGGACTGGTGATCACCCCGTTGCTGTTCTGGATGATGAGCCGCTCCAGCTCCGGGGAGGCGAGCTTCAGGGACCCGACGTCCGGCTGGCCCCCTTGGTACGGGTCCGCCTCGGCCCTCAGCTGAGACTTCAGGTTGCGATAGGGCTCTGTCAAGTTCAAATTCATATTCTGCTTTAGCACCTTGTAGTCGTGCATGGCTGCATCTGAGTGGCCGTAAGCCGACAGAAACGAGTCGTCATGATAAAAAGGCTGTTCCATCTTTGTTGACATAAAGTCGTAAAGATGAAAAAACAAAACAAAACAAACAAAAAAACAAAACAAAAAACCCCAAAAAAACAAATAAAAAAAAGGTGGAAGCTTACCGGGTGCTTCTAGAAAAATAAAACCAGTCTCTGTTATAATGAACAATAATCAGGGTTGTATCTGTCAAATGTCCCCAAAACTGTCCGAAAATGAAAACAGGACAAAAAGGAAAAGAGAAAGCGAATGTCCAACAAATCTCTCTTCAGCAGGTAAAAGTGTTTTGTTGTTTCTTTTTCTCTCTTTCTGCTGTGCACACAATCCTGTCAAGTTCTCCTCAATCCTGTCTGCTCCTGTGGTGAGGTGTGTTCGGTCCTGGTCAGAGTCGCTCCTTATATATACACACACAGACACATGTTTCACGCAGCGCTCTCATTGGCTGCTCCCTTCGTCGCCACGTCACTGCGTCGTCGGGTGACGCCAATGCCGGGAAGAGGCGCCTGTAAACAAGCCTGTAGGCAAGAGAGCGGCACACCAAGGAGGGATGGCAACGGAGAAATAACCCGACGCAGTCCGTCCACACACCGCCTCCTGCGTCCGTACGCTCTGCACAAAATGCCCTTTAGATAACCGAGGTCGTGAGGTTATCAAATCAAAATTTCTCCCACTCGTTCTGCTCTTTCATTCATTTCTTTATTGTCAAACTACAGAGGAAGTCGCTGTTTCCTTCCATATCCGATCGGGGCATTAAGAAAAATATGCTCCTCTGTTGTTTATTTTTTACCCGTTATGTGTAAAATATGCGGTAAATATTGAGATGTTTGGCTGTTTGAACACTCGTACAGAGTATAGAGGAAGTTGGTTGAGCCTTATATGGGTATGCTCTTATATGGGCATGGTGACGAGTTGTTCCTCCAGAAGGGCTAGCAAAAGGCCACGCCCCTTCAGGCGTGCTTCCAGTAGCATTCCTTCTGCTGTGTAAACTCAATCCATGCTTGTGGGAAGCTAGGGACTTTCCCCCCCCCTGAAAGGGGCTTCAAGTCAGTAGATCTAGGAGGCAGAATGTCTTGGAATGAGAGATACATATATATATTAAATCTTTGTTTTAAGCTTGAATGAAACAGATTCTGAAGTTCTACTCGAGGCGTTGGAGCCAACAGAGTGTCTGTGGTCTGTTACAAGACACCTCCCGCTTGCCTCCTGACAGGTTTGTGAGGTACTGCCGACTTTGGGCACGCCGCCCGCTCGGTATGCCACTTTGATGAGGGGACAGGAAAGACAGGACGTTTCACCTGACTCGGCCCAAACACTGTCAGTTATCTGAAAACCCAAGATTCGCGTTCATCTTAATTTCCCCCCCTTTGATCCTTAACGCTGGTCTCACAACAAAGACGTGCTGTTCTGTGGCGATAAAGGTCGAGAGCTCGTCGGAGCGCAGGGAAAGGAAACATGATTCCTCACTTGCGCACCTGTCTGGGGTTTTTTCATTTTCTCCTTCTTTTAAGAAGGGCACCTTTGTCTTTTGTTTGTACTTTTTCCAACGCCCACGCAGGCACGATCAAGTGCCTCCGCCGCAGTATCCCATATGCCAGAACAGGCCGAGTCCACGAGACCGACCGACACCAAGCTGCGCATGATTGGGACGTTTCTTGCGAATTAAAATCAGAAAATCTGTCTTGCACTTAGCCTCCTTAGCCTCCTTTCATTCTGATAACCCAGCATGAAATTCAGCAAGATCAATTTCCTCCTAAGTCAAATTGAGAGAACTTTACATAACAAACAGCGTCGTGAAGACTAGTGGACACAGAAGACGAGTCAGGGAGAAAGTTATAAAGTGCGGTTAGGTTGGGGTTGGCATTGAACGTCCCACGGAGCAAGAGGACCCTGGTAACTATGGAGGAGCTGCAGAAATCCACTGCTCAGGTGGAGGTCAAGTATTGTTTGTGTGCCTCGTCAATCTGGGCTTTATGGGAGTGTGGCAAGGTCACAGATCCACGATATTGATAATGTCAATATCAAGTTGGTATCGGATCAATGCTGTTGTGCTAAGATTGATACTTTAGAGTCAAATTCCATTTTGAAATGTTATTTTCTTTGTGTATTACAGTTTCTTAACTACTTCAAAAAAAAAAAAAAGATGATGTTTTGATTTTTTTCTCAAATCATATTTTCTGCACTTTGCTTGATTTAGGAAAACATGCACACATATCATCTTCATGTATCATTACAATATTTAGTGCATACCTATAAACTTTGTCCAAATTCTGTGCTAAGTTTCAACAAAATATTTCAAAGGGAAGACCCACATAAACACCTGGAGGTCAGAGGTTTGGTGATTTATTAAACTTGAGCACAAGTATTGGTATCTGTGATATTGGCCCTTTACTTACTAGGTATTGAATCGATACCTAAATATATTATGTTGCACTCCTCTAATGAAAACGTAATTTTGTGGCAGAAAAGTGAGACTGCATATCACTGTCGCCATGGTGAAACACGGAGGTGGCTAAATCGTGATGTGGGGAGGCTTCGGTATTTTTAAAGGTGATGTGTGAAAGGTGATGATCTGGTCAGATGAAGCAAAAACAGAACTTTTCGCCTTTTATGGAAAACATTTGATAACTGTACACGTATCATTATTATAGTATTATAACAGGTATGTGTTATAATGGCCCAGTCAAAGCCCACAGATAAATTCGTTTAAGAATTTAAGGCCAGACTTGAACATTCAAATTCAAATTGGACAGGGCTCCCGGCCTTTGGTTTATATTAAATTCAAGGACCTTTCAAGGACTTCCCAGGACAAATTTCCTCAAATTCAAAGACCATCCATGGCCACGTTTACCTAATGCTACTGGTGAATGTGTCATTAATAAACAATTTTAGTACAATACAAATTTGATTAACCCTCCTGTGGGTTACTTGGACCCCATCACTCTGTACGAAGTCCGGCAGGATCACAGTGATCCCGCATGCGCCTTCACAAGGTTACAATGCTTGTGTGGTTTTGGGAACTGACGGTTTGACGGTACATCCTCTCCCTGTATCCCTTCCCTGCTTCCCCCAAGCTTCTGCCGCGCTCCTCCTGAATGGCATAGAATTTGTTGAGTCAGAATCAACAAAAGAAAATGGACGAAGTTATTGTTTTTTTTTTGTTTGTTTGTTTTTTTACTTTCCAGGGAATTGAACTTAGTTTTTCAAATTCCCAGACGTTCAAGGACTTCAAGGACCAGTGGGAATCCTGATTGGAGTAACATAGCAAGGAGTTAGTACTTAATGATTTGACTTTAGAAACGACTACACCACCAGATGTGATCGGAGGGGGAATTGCACCTTAAGTCAGTCGCTTCTTCTTACTATTCTCTTGCTGGACATTTCCAAGATCCCATATCTCCTAACTCCCTTATCTCAGGGAATTCTCCGCCACTCAGACAGACTATTATGATTCCATGCTTTTTCTTTCTTTTTTTTTTAAGTCAGTATCCATGGGAGTGCAGATAAACAGAGAAAAACAACAGTTCCTGGCAGCGTTGAGCCTCCACTCTGCCGCCTCCCCTATAAAAACTCCATTCTGTGTGCAGCTGCCGCGGCTCTGATGCTCTGCGCGGCGCGGTACGGCTCCGGTCCGGGGGTTTGCTCTGAGCTGCGGTTGGAGGTTCGCCACAGTCCCAGTGACATTTTGGCTCAGAACAACAGCTCACGGTCCCGGCGGGGGGAGTGTTTACGGGAACACTCGTGAGGTGGCACCGTGCCCACCCGGGCCCAATGCTAGTGAAAAACAAAGATAGGGAAGAGCTTGATTAATATGTGGTATTGTGTTTTCCCCTGGAATTATCTCTATTAATCAGCCCCCTTTTTTTTTTTTTAATTATTAATACAATGGAGTTAGGGTAGATTTGTGACGTACGAGTTCAGCACATCACTTATCAAGTTTTACTATGTGCATAAAAAAACAAAAAAAAAAAACATTTAGAACTGTCCGCCGCCTTAGTCACATCTCGGTTAGTCATGTCTCTGTTTAGTCTGTTTAGATTTAGTTATTCTCTCCTCTCCAGTTCAGAAATTCCTTTGTCTGACTTCTGCTTTTTTTTTTTTTTTTACAGGAGGTATAAAACCTGCTGTAGGACATAGTCCTGCCTTTTAAATGTTTTTTTTTTTTTTTTTTTTTTTGGGTAGTCTTTCGAGGGTTTCAGGATGAAAGTTTTAACAGTCAGGATCAGATGGATCGGTGCCAAAGCCCGAGTGTTACCTGTTTTGGTTCCCTGGGTGAGATTGTGAAAGGCAAAGCCTCAGGGTGGAAGGAAGCTGTTTACCGTAAGATTAGGAAACGTCCATCTGCGTGTGTAGGGGTGTGCGTGTGTGTGTGTGTGAAAAAGCGCATATGTAACCGAGGGTGGAGTATATTCATATATATATATATATATATATATATATATATATAT
>CAEGAE010011102.1:0-13669 GCA_903067095.1 Girardinus metallicus
TTTCATGCATTGAAAACAAACATGTTAACAAATAAAATGGACAGTTTGCTGTAAGTTTAGTGATATTTCCACAGTTGCAGTCTTGACTGGTCTTGAAATAAAATCCGAGTCCTTTGCGCCCGAGACCGAGACGAGACCGAGACCATCAAAAAATGGTCTTGAGACCAAGACCGGTCATGTAGTATCATGTATGTAAACACTGAAAATGTTTTGAAATATAACTAGTCTAATTGTTATACACTATTTACAAAGTACTTATAAATATATATTTAATTGGAATTTAAAGTATATTTTAGAAAAATATACTTTAAAAATGTACCAAGAATTTTTTTAAAAAAGAGTATTAAGCATGTTTTTAAAAATGTATATATTTTACACTTTTAGCATAATTTTAACAAGTATACCCACTTAATAGCAAACTAAAAAGATGTAATTCAGAAAAATACAATGTCTCAACGCAAAAATATATGATCACTGAATCTAATCAGATAAAAACTTAAATAAATGTAAAATGACTGACATAAGCTGAACTCCAGTGAACAGATTCATCATAAAATAATGAAATACCAATTTTGAATGGAGGACTGAGAAGAACAAGACAAAATGTCAGGAGTGTCTCTGTGTGCTGGGAGAAGCGACAAGTAAACAATAAAAAAAATATGCTGCAAATATCTGACATTTTGAGCTCCACGCATGGGCTCAGCATATTGATTTCTGAAATATATTTGTTTTTCTTTGTCTTATTGATCATCAACTTTTCCATTAGATTCTGTCCTTTCAACCATATGCCGTCTAATGCGTGAAGGCTTTGTGATCTTCTTTCTTGTCAGTGTGGACATGCAGGAAGCCAAAACAATATGCTCGGCGTCCTGTTTGATGCAGCTGAGTAATCTTTAATGAGCCTAATGGCTTCTTCCTTTCTGTTCAGGCCTCAGCTTCTCATAAAAGACTTATTGATCAGTTCCTTTATCTGCTTTTGAACACGACACTCTGACCGCATCAAGGTGTTTCAAGTATGTTTTAATGAGTCATGTTGTGAAAGGGAAAAAGTCCAAGATGTAACTGATGCTGCTTTCGATTTTTATGGTTGCTAAAATAGATAATAGATAATAGATAATGTCTCCTTTTCACATGAATCCTAATAATGCTCTCATTGCATGTTCTACGTTGTCCCTCCATAATCTACAAACTCTGGGCAGATTTTTTTGGGGGGGCTGTAATATCTCTATTGATAGTTAAGGCATCACGCTAACTTGGAGCGCTAGATGCATTTTAACAAATGCTTCGATTGAAAGTCTGCTAGGCTAGTCCACCTAGCCTAGCAGAGCTAGCTAGCTAACGTTCAGGGTTACCCGACGTTACCATGAAACGTCGGGTTAAAACTTGCTTGTGTTTATTACAAAACATTTTGATTGACTAAAAATGCTTTATTAGTGTTTTAAGGATGAGGATTTTGAAATGTATTCAGTTTTAAGGTCTGCGAGGTTAATATATATGTAGGGCTACAGTGCCAAAGCCTTATTCCTAGACATGCCAATGGAAAGGACAGAAACCAGCCTGCTCTGGTGATCAAGTTTTGGCTGACAGGGTGGGTCAAAAAGCGTGGGCAGGGAAGTAATGTGGAGAGAATATTTAGAGATTTCCTCTTTGAAAACGTAAAGTAAGGCAAAACTTTAGTGCAATGTTATTCTTCTGAATGATTTTTCCTGCTGTGTGTTGTGAGCTCCATTTATAGAAATAGCCAGTTTACAACACTTGGCCTAAATAAAAAGCTTCTGTAAGCTATCTGTCTGTCTGTCATTTTAGCTCATCTTAACACGAATTATAATATTAAAATATATCAAATTTAAACATTAGATTATACCAGCGATGAATTTAAAAATGTGTCAGTGTTCAGCCTCAGCGTCTCAAAGAGGAAATACCGATGACCACGGAGAGGTCTGCTGTGTTTTTATGTGACCCCTGTGTGAACTGTGTGAACTCTCCATGAACTATTCATCAGAGAGTCAGAGTGGATAGAAGAAAAAACCTGGTAGGGGAACGGGTAAGACATGAGCTCTTTAAGACACAGATCTGACTCAGGCAGATGTGACTTTAATCACAGAAGAAAATAATATAGACATATTTAACTTGGGAAGTGCTCGCTGAAGACTGACCTGACGGCAAAATCACAGAATTATGTAAAAACTTTTATGTGCTCTCCGAATCTGAGCCTTTTGTTCTGAAAGGAACATTATGACAGAGGCTGCAGAGTGAAATGATGAATCACAAGTAAAACCATGAGTGATGGTGGAGGAGCTGAACATCGGGTTAGAACCACACAGACAAGACCTCCTCAGAGTGTCTGTCTCACTCAGACCAGACTGACCCAGTTCTGCTGTGACGCCGCCTTGTTCCAGGGAGGCACGTGGCGCCGACCGTTCACTGTGACGTAAACAGAATCCAGTCTTAGGAAGGTTCTCTTTATTTCAAAACACAAAATTATCTCCAAACTGCTAGCAGATTTGAATTCCAGTGCTGAGGGATTGATCTGCAGCTTACAGATTTCTTTTGTTTGTGTTTTTTTCCGTCAAACTCATTTTAATATTAGACAGAGGTAACTGCACATCAGCCGGAGGTGCAAATACTGAATACTGACTGCAAGGGCTGAATAAAGTGTTTAAGATACACATTTTTTTATTAAATTGTCATTATTTTTTTGCAGAAATTAGTAGAAAAAGGTTTTCTGTTTTGGTAATTTGTTTAGTCAAAAAGCCAGATTTTGTTAATAATAACTGATTTTTAAAAACAATAGGAAAATAATTGTCCTTGGGGATGAATACTTCATGACCTCTGACCTCACCTCGAAGACATCCTGCTGAGATCTTTACGTAACATCCTGGGTTCTTTGTGACCTCCTGGATCGGTAGCCGGGGAACTATGGGATCATTTTGGTTGGTCCGCTACTGGGAAGACTAATTACTGTTCTGTGTTTTCTCTGTCTGTGGGTCTCTCACTGTGGATTAATGGAGTCAAGAAGCATTAAGATTATTTTGTAGACGTCAGTTTCTCAAATGCTCTTAAATTCCTGTCGATCGGGGAAATGCCGGGTTGTTTTTTTTTAGACCTGTAGATCTTCTGTGAGCCTACTTCATGTAGTCTTTAACATATTTAAGAGATTTCCTGACTCCACACATAGGTCAATAAGCAGACCTGGCATCTGCTCGTGAGATTGAACTGAAATGTGATTAATCTCTCTGTTTCTCTTTGTGTTTCCATAAGATCTTCATCACAGATCTGAAATGTTTAAATGTGACAAAAAAAGGGCCAGCATTAAATTACGCAAAACACGCAGCTGGAAGAACCCAGCAGATATTTTATAATTGTTGAATTCATACATTTACAATATATTTATTGAATCCCAGAACTTCCTGCTGGTATCAGTGTATCACTGTTAGCTGAACCCCAGAACTGACATCAGTCTTAAATTGACGGTACGTAGTTCATTGATTCATGTTTAAAATAGACTCTGCATTACAGCAGCTCAGACTCACACCTGAACTGTGTTTGAACTCTTGACATTTCATGACCAGCTCTCTTTTAACATCAGATTGTGACGTCATGTGTGTGTGTGTGTGCAGTCGGTCTGTCCTTTGACCCAAGTCAGGGCTGTAATCCCGGCGCTCGTCACTTCCTGACCTCTCTTCTCCTATGAGGATGCTGGAAGTGTGCACAGATGGATCTGAGTAATCCTAATCCACCTGCCTTTAATCTGCTGTGAGAACAAACTTTAAATGCCCTGTGGCTTGCTCCACATAGCCTGGACTGGCCTAGTTGATGGTTACTCTTTTAAGGATGACACGGCAGGAAAAACCAAGTTATCACTCCAAACAAGTCTGCATTTATTACACAGTTCGTCTCATTTCCTATAAATGGATTCACCTTGCAGTGCTTTATGATTTCAATGCAGTACCATGTTTCTAGATTTTCCTTTCAAGCAACCAGGCGATCTTTTCAATTCAGTTCAGTTTTCTTTTCTACACCACCCAGTAGTCAACAAATGTTGTCTTGAGGCACTTTAAAAAATAAAATTTCAAATTAATCCTACAGACATTCCAATTGATCCTAGTTCTCAAACATTGCAGTAAGTTCAGTTCATTGTTAAAAATAGGTTTAAAAGTTTTCTATCTAAGGAAACCCAGCAGATTGCATCGAGTCATTGGCTTTCAGCATTCACTCCTCTGAATCAGAATTTCTTTCTTGTCCTTGTACAAGACAGTAAAACGAAATTTAAAAAATAGCAACTCTCAGAGGCAGTGGGGAAAAAAAGAAGAAGAGATAATACATAAGTATATTTAAAGAAATATTAAATAATATTGCAGAGGCAAATATAAACAACCAGGAACAGAATCTTAATGTTCTCATTTCCTCCCCGTTGTGCTGTATTCATCTCCACTGGTTTATCTCTAACTCTGGTCAGCTCAAGTGGCAAAATTTGAGATGACCAGATTCATTGGATTAGGTCAATATCCTTCAAGAAAACTGACGTATGGGTCGACAAAAATAATTTGCGATATATTTATTTGGCTAAATTATGACAATCCCATGTCAGTCAGTGGAGCATCGAACAATATGCCATAACGCCGCTCAAGCCCTGGGTAGAAGGTAAAATAAATGCACATTTTCCTGCTCATGACTAATTTTAAGCACAATAAAAAGGTAAAACTTCCTAAGGGCCTATACTTTTTGTAGGCATTGTACTTTAGCACGGTAAGATTTTAAAACATGGCAGACATTGTTGTTTTGCCCACACAGTGTTTGCAGCGACTGACCTCGATACGAAGCCAGTATACATAATTTCACACATCCAATCGGCCGATGAACTGAGGTGGCAGAGTGAATGCATTGCTCAGTTTAACGGCTGGCTTTAAAGGGTTCGATGTGGCTCGGTCTTTTGTTGTGGCACACTGTACAGAAGCACACAGTGTTCGGGACATGATGTCCTGTCACATTTACAGCTGCGCCCTAATCCTGGGAACTCAGTGTTGTAGAAAAGCATTCAGCCTGAAGGAAGCATTGCTGCCCTCCGTCGGCTGGAAATCAGTTTCACAATGAAAATTACCACTAACGGCAGTACGGCAGAAAGTATTATTTTTTTTTTTTAAAAGTAACAATACTTTTTAAAGTAACATACTTTATGTCGGTTTTATTAAAAAAATTGACAAAATGTCCCATGCAAAGCAATGAGTTTTCAAAATGTTTTATGTATTTGGATGTAAACTGGACGTTAGATCCTGTGCTGCTCTAAGCAGCAGTAGCTTTCTCCCTGATTATAAGGTAACTCTGACTGCAGGTTGAGAAACGTACAACGACACAGCAAATTGTGAAGTTTACACTTTAAGAGTAATGTTTACACCAAACTTGGTGATCAAATCCCCAGTGTTTAAGGAACACTGGACATTGGACAACAAAATAACACCACAATAGTGTATAATTCTCTCACTTTGAGAGTATAAATGATTGGACTCTATCAAGACTGATAGAGCAAAAAATAAATTCGCCATTTGGCGACGCCAACACGCCAGCTTTGACAGAATTTATCATCGTGTCATTTTATGTCACTTGGCACAGTTTTAAACCCATGAGACCATCCATCCATTTTCTAACACCCTTGTCCCTTAGAGGGGTCAGGAGGGCCGCTGGTGCCTAGCTCCAGCTAACGTTCCGAGGCGGGTTACACCCTGGACAGGTCGCCAGTCTGACACAGGGCAACACAGAGACAGACAATCATACACACACACTCACAGAAAGACCAATTAACCTAACAGTCATGTTGGAGGAAGCCGGAGTACCCACACATGCACAGGGAGAACATGCAAACTCCATGCAGAAAGACCCCGGGGCTGGGAATCGAACCCAGAACCTTCATGCTGAGAGGCACCAGCTCTACCAACTGCACCACTGTGCAGCCCAACCCATGAGTCAAAGAGTAAAAGTAAGACATCCAGCAGAAAAAAACAGCTGATTTCCTGTTGGAGGTGGGTGGGGCTAAGGTGATGGTGGGGTGAACAACCTCCTGCCTAATATCAGAAGGCTGTTAGCGATCAGCACACTGCTGGCGAATGTTTAGTTTAACATGGAGCAGAAGGCTGAGGCCTTTGTTCCTTTGTACATACTGTAGGCTGCAATTAACATTGTAGTGTTTACAATCTTGATATACACATAAGGTGATAATATAACTTAAAATAAATCCTTACAAGATAGGCCACGTCAAAATATGAGCTAGGGTTTGAAAACCATTTCTATTATTTCCCTAAAAAGAGGATGGAGGTCCAAAATAAATTAAAAAATGAGTTAAACTGTTAAGTGTAATCGAACTAAGTTTGTCAAACTTACTTTTTACATTTAACATGAAAACCTAAACTTCATATATTTCCTTGGATAAACTTAACTTCATTACTTATAACAAATTAAGTTTCATTTAAGTTGGAACTACTGCTTCTAGTTCGATATACCAACCTTTTTGACCCTCATCATTATGATGAGGGTCAAAAATCACAAATACGTTTAAGCCATTCCATCCCTTCCCTTGACCTGGAGATAAAGCAGATCTATCTGTGGGAGCCCCAGATATTAGCCATATCCTAAATCACATGCTCTCCAGATGAACCTAAAGCATTAGTTTTATGTGTTTGAAGATAAGGGCCAATATGAGGGATTAGAGCAGGAAGATACAGCTCTACTCAATTTATATGTTCCATTAAAATGGGTCTTTATGGCCTGCACTCTATAAATAACACCAATAAATATTTTGATGCCGTGACTCTTTTAATACAAAGATCTATAAATGTCTGACAGAGAAAAGTCATTTCTGCTGGAGCAGAAACGACTCCAGTCATTCCGACAGGGATCCTTGACAAAAATCCCTGTCAAAAATATGGATTTTTCCCTTTTTTTTGACAATAGGGAAAAATCCATCTTCCCCACAGTTGTAGCAGTAACCTGGCTCACAAAAAGCTGCATTTTTGTCTGAGGGTTGAGATGCACATTTACTAGTATGTGGAGGCTGACTGAACTTGCCAACATGCATAGACTTAGGTAAAACAGACTGTTTCTGAACAGACTGAGCAGTGGTAAGTGCAGCCAACTGTTTTTGTACATCAGCTAACTGCCTGGCAAGGTGTTGGGTGATGGTAGTCAGGTTACCATAAGAACTCTTTTCTTCAGCTGGTGCATAAGCGTGATGTGAATGCACTCTAGTTCTGGGTTTACTGGAACCAAGGTTTCATACGCTGAGCTTTAGCATCTTCTCTGTCGTCTTCTGTTCTCAACATTAACAGCTCTGCAAAACATGGTGGTTTTGACTTGCACTGCTTCAGTCGGAGCTCAGAAATTATGGCGTTATCCCAACAACCATGACAGAATTGATTCAGCAAATGTTTTTCAAAATCAGCAGCTAACACGCCACCCCTCCTTACAGCATAGTTCAGTCACTTGCAGGCGCTGTAAATAGAGTGCTGGTTTTTCACCTGCATCTTGGAATTGCTCCATAAACTTTGCATATAGTTCATCACCATCTTGGACTGTTCCATAGACAGAGTCAAGAATTTTGAGATAAACTTAAAGGAGATGTACCTGGTCAAAGATGTTTAACCATGTCTGCTGTTGGTGGTAGTAGACTATCAAATATCTTTCTGGAACGCTGCAGGATCTTTTAACAGAAGGTCAACATCAGAGCATCAAGTATCATAGTCTATTTCATGTTGTGGTCTTGCAGTTTGACCAGAAAATTATATAAGTTTTAATGAGAACATGTATATTGCATTGTCATCGCTTTTCATGATGTGCTCAACCACATACCTCTGCTCTCCAGGTGGGTTGATATGTGAGAAAGACGTGGCTGGCAGCTCCAGAGACATCTACTGAAATGAGATGAATAGCACATAAGGTGATAATATAACTTAAAATATTTCCTTCAGATGAATCCTCTTCATCTGAAGGAGTCTTCAAAGAAGATGGTGCTGGACAGAGCTCAGTGATGGACTGGCCCAGTGGAGACATTACAACCTTGAGGACATCTGTATAATTCTGACCTGCAAGCTTAGCCAAGTTTTTCATCTCACTCAGGTAAGTTTGTTTTTATTTTGGTTTCTAACTCCGAGGAAACCACTGACAGTTCTTCAATTTCATGAGTCATTTTTTTAGTCTGACAAGTCTTGGAGTACGGCAAGATTTTATGTAACCTCTCCAACACACTCCCTGACGCAAACTCAAAAATTATGCAGTTATGGAAAATGGTATCAGAATCAGCTATAACTTTTGTAAACTTTTGCATTGACCCATAGCCTGTCAGAAAATCAGCTACTTCATTATCAGTTTCTGTGTTCGTCGCATATTTAATCAGCACTGCATTAGGGATTTTAAACCCATGTATGTCCAAGACGTCCATAGTAGCAACAAAATAGCAAACTGCAGTACTTCAGCTCTGTACAAACTCCTCCTGGCTAGTTTGCCAAGATTAATGTAGCATAGCTGTATCTATGTAGCATACATATCTGTAAGTGATAATACATATCTGTATTATTATACATATCTGTATTATTAATAGTACTAGTATACTGTCAATAACAGTATAATAATACTGTTATTAACATAATAATAACAGTATTGTGTCTTAATAACATAATAATATGTTATTAAGATAACATACTATCATATTATGTTATCTTAATAACACATTACTGTTATTAAGATAACAGTATTAAGTATGTTTAAAGTTATAACATACTTGCTAGTACACTAGCATGTTGTTAGTATACTTCATTTATATGTGCTACGCTTAATACTTAGTATACTTAAATGTACTTACACAAATATAAGTATGTTTGAAATATACTAAAGTATTTTTTTTCTCACTATGGTCTGAATGTAAACCAGACGCGCCTGACGCGAGAAAAGCGTTTGAATGCACCATATATAACATCTGGCCATCTTGACGACTAAACGTCTGGTCGTCTGAGATCATAAAATATGTGACGTCAGCGGAGAGACTCCACCCAGTTGTTTTTGTTCCGTCGAGAGACCCCAGCCATCTGTTTTAAACCAAAATATGATGTGACAAAGGATAGAAGCTACTTTTTTGTTTTTGTTTTGTTTTTTAAACCGGACACATTAATTTAGCTAAACTCGGTTTCGCCTCAGAGTTTGAGACTGAGAGCTCAGAGCGGAAGTCATATTTGCCCCAGCTGATTCTCTCCGGGGATGATCCAGTTCTGTGTATTTCGGTGAAGTAAGATGGATCTCCGTGAAGTAGAACCCACATTGGAAGCGTACGTTGGCCAGGATGCCCTCTACTCCCGTGGAAGTGGACGCTGCCGTTGTGCTGCTGGGGGCGGGTGTTACTGCCATCACACACCCGCTCCTTTACGTTAAACTGCTAATTCAGGTAGCTGGGCCGACAGACCGACCGAAATATATAGAGATGAGACAGATGAGGTAGATCATGTATGTATATGTGTGCATATATGTATATATATATCTAATCTGTCTTATCTATCTATCCTATTTATCCACCATCAAACACATTGGATGAGCTCATCCAATGTGTTTGATGATAATACTGTATCATAAGTATGATAATACTTAGTATACTTAAAATGTACATACGCAAATGTAAGTATGTTTGAAATATACTAAAGTATATATATATATATATATATATATACATATATATATATATATATTCATCTGAGAAGTAAATACAGGGTGAGTATCACCTGTGTCTCCACCTCAGATCAATTTGTATTTTCTTTCGTTTTTCCAGGTGGGACACGAACCTCTTCCTCCAGCTGTTGGGACAACAATGTTTGGAAGACGAGTTCTATACTTGCCTGGTTTCTTTAGCTATGGTGAGTTACGTGGCTGCACATATGGGATATCAAAAGACCAAAACACTCTTCTGTGGGGGCGACTGTGGCTCTGTGTGTGCAGTAGTTGTCTTGTCATCGGAAGGTTGTAGGTTCGATTCCAGCATCCTCCTGTCACATGTTGATGTGCAAGGCATCTAACCTTGATTGGAAATAGTTTATCTGCAGAGTTGGTTTGAGGCTACAAACTGTGATGCATTGTGTCAGCTACATTGAAGAGACATCAATGCCATGATGAAGTGTGTTTGTTTTCAGCTCAGTACATTCTCAAAGTGGATGGAAAGCTGGGACTCTTCCGGGGCCTCTCACCTCGTATAGTATCCAGCGCCATCTCTACTGTGGTCAGGGGCAAAATTAAGTGGGTAAGAAAGACACTAATATTGTGGTCATATTAACACAACGATCCATGCTTTGCTCCCTGAGATAGAAACTAATGGTAGTCACTTGTTGTATACTTGAAAATAATACTGAAAGTAACAGAGCTTGGAAGTTTTCCCGTACAACACCAGATGGGCTTATGTTCAATGCATATGTTCATTTGTTTAGATGTTGTTCGTAGATCTCCGAATGCTTTTTACTGATGTTCACTGCAGTTCTACTGCATTAATAAACACAGATCTTATAGCAACAATTATTTTCAGATGCAACTTTTTATTCAAATTGTAACTTTTTTCTATAACCAGAGGGAGCTTCAGGCCAAAAGAAATGAGCACCAGAATTCCTTTAGGAAATTGGTCCAAGAGGTGAGAGGTCAATCATTAGCAATACAGTGTTTTCTATCTCTTTAATCCAAGTAAGACGAGGGTTAAACTGACAGTTCATATGTTTCAGTGTGCCGTGTTGAAATCAAAAATCATAACGTCCTTCTTCTTTTAACTTTTTTCCTCAGACATCACATGAGATGATCTTTCAGTGCCTGTCCAGAGTGGCCACCCATCCGTTTCATGGTATGCCCTCAGTAAGATGGTTTCCACAGGTTTTGAACTTGCCTCTGAGCCTCATATCACCAGTAGAACCAGTTTAAGAAAAAAAGTCTTAACTCTGGCCTTAATGTTGTAAAGTGATGATCTTTACCAGGGCTGTAATCTTCACAGTGACAGTATTATTATTTGTCATTTGAATATGAGAAAAAACTTTACAACATCAGCAGAATCTTGCAAAGTTCTACTGATGGTAAGAATTTACAAGGTTTTACTTGGATGGCCAAACGAAACAATTTCAAGCACAACAAAAGAAGCCAAAGTGGCGTATTGTTTTTATTCAGGACGAAATTAACGCTTAACTGGTGAAACCAACAAACGTGTCTCCCGCTCTCTAGACCTCGTGCCCTGTTATCAGTCCGATAAAAGCCAAGGTGATGTGCGGTGCTGCTTCTGAATGAACACCAGAGTCAGTAGATTATCTGATCAGCTGTGTTGTTTTTATTTGACAGTCATGTCAGTGCGCTGCATGGCCCAGTTTGTCGGCAGAGAGACCAAGTACAGGTAAGGTCACAAGAGCTGGTCCAGGTACAATAACTTCCTATAAAGTTTTTCAAGTCATCACAGATGTGGGAACAGCTAGTCACTGATGGGGATCCACGGTGAGGGAGATTGCATTGTGCTCTCCCTTCCTTGGTCCTTCTGAGTTCTGGACATGGCAGACCGACTCCTTCCTGGTGACTTTTAGCAACTTTGTGCCCCCACAAGCACACTCACCCTTAACAAATAAGGTCATACAAACAGAAGTCCCTGTATTTCATTGATGTGATTTGTTTATGTTGAAGTCAGAGGCAGTTTTGATTTGATAAACTCACTCACACAACCAGGATACCATCTCTTGATATCCATTTAGAGCAATCTGCCGTGACACAACTAGCTTTTCCATGTGCTTAAAAAAAACTGGTGTTGCCAAGTGTGAGATGAGGCTTCAGCAGCTGTTAATTGTTTCATATGTAAGTGAAAATGACACAAATCCCAACAGAAAAGACAAAATGAAGAAATATTTAGCTTTTATGCTGTTTTTGTTTTAGGGTTGTTGTTTTTTTTGTTTGTTTATTTATATTTTTTTTTAGCAAATTTGATTAGTATCCTCCAAAAAGGGTAATATTAAAGCAGAAAAGTACCAAGTGATGTGAATACTTTTGCATAATTTAAATTTTGCATAATTTAGCATATTTTGGGTCAAACATGCTGTGCTAAAACTAAACTTCTGGTAAAATTTTAAGCCACCAATATATTCTTCCAGGAAAACAGAATATATATATATTTTTTACAAGAAACAGAAAAATAAATAAAGGGAGTTGAAGTTAGTCAAGCATGTCTGTACCTTAAAGTATTATTACTTTAAGGCAGTACTTCTCAAACTGTGGTCCCCGGACCACTGGTGGTCCGCGGGCGCCCCCTAGTGGTCCACGAGGTACTGCATGTAAACGACCGTTTATTTGCCGTGACGTGAGGTCAAAGTACCACTCTACAGTTAGCTTACAGAAGAATTGAGTTAAAAATAATTATGTAAAAACCGGGTTACACAAAAGAAAAGTTACAAATGCTGGTGGAAAGAAAACAACTCCAGGACTACTCAGAGGAAGCGAATTCATCACAGCTGCTGAGTGTTGATGTGTCGTTCACTAGTGATTGGATTCCTTTGAACGGTTATCGGTAGTTATCGCTCCAGTTAGTCAGAACTGTTCTTTGTTTCAACATAAGACTAACATAAAGTCAACAGTTTAGTTCTGGCTTCTTGTTGAGGTTTTCAAAGATTATTCTAGGTTACATTTTGCAGTGATATCTGAACGAAGACATCATTCCCTTCATCCCACCAGTCAAGTGTTTAATCACCAATCCTGATGTAATTATATGGTATCACTTGTGTCTGGTGAAATAGTGCTTAATGTGTTTTCTCATTTGCAGCGGTGTATTCAGTTGTATCATGGAGATATTTAAGGAGGAAGGATTGTCTGGATTTTATACGTAAGTGGGTCTAGCCCTACAGTCCTCACAGTGTGTTTAACTCCTTACGGTCTGATCAGTGTGCTTGTTTGCAGCGGTTGTGTTCCACATGTGCTGGGAGAAGTCCTTTTCCTGTGGTGCTGTAACCTGCTGGCTTACTTTATCAACACCTATACTGTAGACGACGGCGTACGTATACCAGCTTGTTTGAGTCCAAGCTGTGATGCTGTTTGATTAGAACATGCATTAATATTCAGGCCTGTTGGTTTGGAGATGAACATGAGAAGAGTTGCAATGAAGTTCGTTCGAGTCCAAACTAAACCAGCCAGAAATGATCTTGGCTGATATTTGATCATATTTTTTTATAGGTATTGAAAAAGTCCAACGTTGCACCAGAGCATTACTCAACAATGCAGTGGTTTGAAATGTTTCAAACTGCTAATTCAATAAGCTAACACTGACCAACAAGCTTTTATCAGTTGTTCTTTCGTTATTTGTTTTTTGGATTCTTTCTTTCTTTTCTCTCAAGAAATGCACTCGCGAGCCACTTTATTAGGTTACACCTTGCTAGTACAGGTTTGGACTCCATTTTGCCTTAATTCTTGATGGCATAGATTCAACAAGTTCCTGGAAACATTCCTGAGAGTCTGGTCCATATTGACATGATGGCGTCACACAGTTGCTGTAGATTTGTTGGCTGCACATCCATGATGCGAACCTCCTGTTCCACCATATCCCAAAGATGATCTATTGGACTGAGATCAGGTGACTGGAGGCCATTCGAGTTCACTGAACTCATTGTCGTGTTCAAGAAACCAGTCTGAGACGATTCGC
>CAEGAE010011105.1:0-30630 GCA_903067095.1 Girardinus metallicus
AAGGACCGGAGGAGAAACATTTTTCTTAGAGTACTTGAAATACAGCCAATAAAACAGGAAGTACCCCAGCCCTATCAGACGCAGCTTCCGGTTGTCGTGAAAAAGGTCTATTATCATTCACAATAACCAGCAGCAAGATTAGGCTGAAATCTTGCAACGAGTTTCATAAGTCAAGTTAGAAAAAATCCTTGACATACAATAGGATTGCAATTAGTGTTGGTAATTAGTCCAAAAAGGCCACAATACAGCGTCTTTTGGGGAGTATTTATGTCCCTTGTCTTACTACGTTCATCATGACGTGTTGGTGTATTTTATTTAAATTTATTTGGATATTATGTGACAGACAAACACAAAGTTGGTAGATACATTCACCAGAAGCCGATTCTTTTGCAGTTATTCACACAAGAAAACTGAAAACAAAAGCACACCACAGTTTTCAGATATTCATTTGTGAAAAGTTAGAAAGCTATGTATAATTCTCTGTCTACTTCACAATTAAGCACTTATTATGTTGTGCATAATTTGTTGACAAAATGAGAAAAATTTCAATGGGCGTGGATATTTTTGCCAGGTACTATGTATCTCTTTTTTTAAGAAACATCATGCTAGTTTAAAGCTTCCAAAGATGTGACTAAAGTTAAATACACACATAGTATAACTCAAACATAACTTTTTCTCTGTCTTGTCTTTTATCAGATAGTGGAAAGCCTGAACTTCCAGGCTTCCTCTTTCTAAATGTTTATAACTTAATTCTATGTACTGACCAAAAACAACCCTGGAAGTTGTGGTGGTTTGAATTTTATTAGTGTGAATGCGGACAAGGGTTGACTGCATATGTATCCATGTGCACAGACTGAGAGTTTGGCTAAGTGATGTCCTTCCAGAGATTAAAGCTGATTGCAAACAAGAGACGGGCAGGGAAGCAGGGGGAGGAGCAGGCGGAGGACACGGGTAGTGGAAATTTTTCATCTACAACAGGCTGCCAAGTCAGGAGTCTACACAAAGTAATATGTTGAGCATAAAACCCAGTGCATTTAGAGCAAAGTTTTGAGATTTGTGAAGAGGATAGAAGTGAGTTTTAAGGCAGATATTTTTTCTGTGATTGAGCAATCTGTCGCACATGAACATGTTTTTTTAGTGCTCCAGTATTCCTTTGAGATACTGCAAGACAAGTTTAAAAAAAAAAATGTTTTTTATTTTTTTATAAGCGTGTGGAAAGAAACATCTGGTGATTTCTCTCCTATCTAAAGCAAACAGGGTCAAAGATCCCAAAATATTCATATGGTTTAGCAAGACAAATCACAGAAGAGTCCCCTCTGTCTTATCACAGGTCAGTGCAGGTTACAAGGCTGTGCCATGACTACGCAGGCACACTGTCCCTCCCTCCGTCCCTCCTCTGTCTGTTGACCACCTGGCGTTAGGCAACACGCTCCCTTTCCATCTGCTCCTGTTCTCAAGCTGAGGAAAAACTGAGGGACAGATGGATGGATAAAGGGGGGGTGGGGTGTAAAAATAGGAGTAGGAAAAATAAACAGTCAGGTCAGCAGTGATAGCAGCTGAGTATCCTTCATCAGTATTAGATTAGCAAAAAGTCTGAGCACTACGGGAAAACACACATCGAATCAGCAAGTAGAAATTTTTGTATTGCACTGCATCAAAGGTAGATCAGTAGAGTTTTGCACCAACATGGCAGAGTAAGAATAATTAATGTTCTAAGTTCTAATCTCCTGGAAACATTAGAGATGTCAACAGGACGTCATGAATCAAGCAGTGAAAGCATGAATTTTGTCAGCACTGACATTTTCAGATTTAGCCTGAAATATTTCCCCCGTCAGACAGAGATCTGACATTTTTATGATCCGGTCAGAAAAAGATTTAGATTTTCCAGGAGCTGAAGCTGAGAGAACCGAGATCATGAACAGAAACTGAACCCATGTCGGCCATGTTTGCCTGGTGTTCTGCGGAGGTTAAAATCTACCAGAAATACACAGAACAAATAAACAAATACGAGACTATGTCCTTAAATAATTAAAATAGAAAACAAATACATGTGTATTTTGACTTTTTTGAACTTTGTATTATGCTATATTGTCATTCCCCGACTAAAAATGACGTCAATGCATGGAGAAGCGTTGTTGTGATGAGGCCGATTTTAAGGCATCAGATATGGCTTTGATGCTAAATCGTTTTTTAAGTTGTTTTTCATGTATATAATTTAACATACATACTTAATTGTACAAAATGTCCTCATCTGAACGGATGATGAGGACAGGGAGGATGGATAACACCACTCCTCCCTGCTCTTTTATAAATATAAACTGAATATGTCAGACAGTTTATTTTATAATTTCATGGCTGTATCCTGCAAGACATTGAATTTATATGAATTAATTTTATCTGTGATCTTCATCCTCCAAAGTCAATGGGTGGGGCTATCACTACTCCTTTCACTTTTAATTGGCCTAAAGTCAACTTGCTTTGCAGGTTAACCAATCAGATGGTAGGATGTATTTAGCAATGACAGTTTAACTATTGCACAATGACCCAACATACAGAAACTAAATACTGACATATTTATATAGTTTCTGTTTTTTTTTTTCTTTGTTTTTTTTGAGTATAGTTTTAACATATTACTGGCTTAACATGAACTACTAATAAATCCCACATTTCTTTTTTCTTTTATATTGTAATATTTAGGAAATATACAAATAAACCTAATTATATATGCTATAAACATTTAGTTTTATACTTTCAGTATTAATAGCTAGTATGTTTTGTTACTTTTGGCATTGACAGCAGTCAATTGGATTTTGGGTTTCTGCATTGACAATGTTTTCTACCAGTTGACTGTAATCATTCAGTGGCTGCTACATTAGTTTGTCTTTTATCAGGTGACAAAATGAAAACTGCAGTACTACGTCACAGATGTGTCACAGGTAAACACCACTTATTGCAGCAGTTTTGATCAGAAGGTGCATTTGATATGAAATGCCCAGAAGGCTATAATGTCGAAGAGACTTGCACTTTTACTCCTGTAAGTAATGTTGTGACGGTAAGGGTGGACTATTCTCTAAATTTCACTTTTTGGCAAGAATATTCAATTAAAAATGAATCTGGTGCTAAGGAAAATGTTCCAAGGACTCTAAAGGTGTTTAAATATTAATAAAATAAAACATACTCACCCTCACACACTGTTGTAGTTAAACACACAGTGACATTTTTTTCTTTTGGATATGATTATTAGATAATAAAATTGCAAATAGACTGGTGCAGGTGCCATGACTTTTAAACTGAATTTGCATACAGGTGATCAGTGGTTACACCAGATGAATTGGTGGTGAGTGGTTTATATAATCTGCTTTTGTTCTTTCTGCCAACATTAATGTCAAAGCAATCCATCAGAAACCATATTGGCTAATACGGCAGACATATTGTAAACCTACATGTTTAAACCTGTTTTGTTTCCACATTTCTGATTTCATATTTCAAGCATTTACATTCTACATATTTTTATGTTGGATGGTTTCTGACGCTCCTGAGTGTCCATACATGACATTTATCTTTAGTGAGAGACAAAAGCTCTTTAAGATTTGTAGGGACATTAATAATAAGTAAAAAAGTCTTTTTTTTTTTTCTTTTTTTTTAAAATGCAGATCAGTCACCTTATAACATTACCCAGGATGATGAGCAGTAACAGTTGCTTCCCTAATATTATTGCAGATAGCTTTCCATATTGGCTTACACGACTGAATATTGCAAACTAGGAATTTTCCAAAACAAAAAGAGACCATTTGAGGCAATTTTCAATTTTTTACTCGTCTCAGAGAACAATTTGTATCAAGGTAATGTAAATGGACATACAATTAATGTGCACTGCTTTAAATTCAATTTATATCGAATGTATCGAACAAGACAAGCTTCAATTTTCAAGCATAGAAATACTAGACAGAAAAGGCACGAACATTTATGTACACGCCATTTCTACATAAATAACTTTGTAACTTTCCTACTGTTGTGTGATATTTGATTCAGAAACACACAGGTATGTGTTTCACAACACAAAAAAACATGGTGACCTTCAAGTATTAAGGGACATCCACCCAATCTTTCAGATTCCTCATAAAGCACGTTCTGAGCTGACACCTCAGGGTGCGAGGTGTAGGTGTGAGAGTTATGATGTGCAGTTAAAAAAAAAAATGGAAAAGCAGGATCAAACTCAGTTTGACTGTACAGAGTGAAGATGTTTGTGTTGTATTTCACGCAGACTCCTCCATAAAACTATCCTGTATGCTTCACAGTTACTGACCTCAATTTACTGCAACAGTTTGAAGGAACAGGCAAAGTTACACCCCACATTTGCAGTCAGAATATTTCGTCAGGCAAGCCAGTCAAACTTTAATCCAATTTGGAAATGTTTGCACTGTGCTGTGCAACAGTCAGAATACATAAAACCATCTGTGTTTAGATAAGAACATCCATTGAAATATTCATTTTTCTGCATTCATGAATGCAGGAGCTCTGCTCCAAATTCAATGACAGTATATTTTTTGCACAGTTTCCTCAGACGAATGAAGTAACAAATCTGATACAAGAATTAGCAGCTAAAAAAGAAGAAAAAGTGGATGATTTTATGCTTCAGCATTCCTTTACATCATTATGCTTCCCCTCCAGGCTATTTGGGACATGAGGTTACTTGCCACCAGTAAGGTTTAGATCTATTTCGGATCAGAGCAGGGTTTCTTAAGCAGCAACATAATCACAGCTAATATGGACAGAAATAGGAGCTGAACCAGGGCATCGCTTTCAGAGTGCAAGCTGATGCCCTTATGTTTTTCCTGACAACACAGCACACAACTGCAGATTGTCTGCAGGCAGAGAAGTCAAGTAAACAAAGCTGCAGAGAAAACTGCTCTTGACAATGGTTTTCTGTGGAAGTTTGTTTTTAAGCTGCATATAAATATATTTAGGATTTGTATGTCAGACTTTCAAGTAGCTTTCTGAAATGGTGCATTCCTGACAAATTTGTCCATATATTTCCACTTATGAGAAGCCAGCAGTAAAATGTGTTGTTACAGAAAGCATTTCCATGAAAGAGCAGGGTGTTAGTGGCATTTTCAAGTCAGACTCTATCTTTTGCATTCCTGAAGTTAACCTCTTTTGGGCAAATATTTGAGACAGGTAAGTCTGCAAGTTTTACTTGGCAATAAAGAGCCTAAAAGAAGTAAGTGAAAGAAAAGATGGAAAATGGACACAAAAAAACAAATCTAAAAACTAACAAGAATGTATGAGAAATATCAACAAAGCAGAAACAGACACTATAAATAAAGGCAAAGTAAAATATAGAAAGAAATGTGATGCAAATCCACCACCTTGAGCTGGCTTTCTTGCTTTAGGAAAAGTATACTCCAGTGTTTTATTTATTTTTTTCAGCAATTCAATCAAGATTTAGGCTAACCTTCAGCAACATATGGCAAAAAAGAGGTAGCTCGGGTGTGGAGGACAGATTAAAGAAAAAATATTTGTTTTCTACTAAAGCACCAACACATCTGGTTCCTGGCCAATGCTCCCAAGCATGGCATCCAGCTATTATTGTCCAACATGTTCTATCCAGATGCCTCAATGCTTCTAATAAAACTACCCACGACTGAAGTCCAGTAATTAGTTTAATCTTAATGTACTTCCTCAAGACGAGTAAAATTTGTGCTAAACGTGACAAGCTAGCTGAGAGAGAATGCAGAGAATGTGATGTGCAATAAATATTCTTAAATGGCTCCATAACAATGTCTCTTCATCCAACAGAATGTAGTAGTGGGCTACTGAGTAACGTCCTTCTATCGAGAAGACAAAACAACAAGTCTATTGAGGAACCTGGAGATGAGCTGCATATTTGGGTTATTACTATTGCCAACTGGTGCCACGGCATATATAGATATATCTATCTATATATATAGATAGATATATCTATATATATAGATAGATATATCTATATATATAGACACCTGACAGAAATATCTCTTAAGATTATCTTAGGAAGCATCCCGATAACCATGGCATCCTCAAGGTTGTCAGAAGGGAAAAATCAGGACCACAACAAGCATAAAACCCTTGCATTGTGAATTGGGTGTTTGTTGCTTTGATTTCCTAAACAAGTCAATTTGTTGATTCGTATGAAGAGATGAATTGTGGTATATGTTTATTTCCATATGTACATATGATGGGTGTCAACCTTATAACGCATAGGCCTTCTGTGCAGGTGATCTATTAATCAGTCTCTTCTATGTATCTTATCATTTATCCCTCTGACATGAATCCTTGACATTTCCGGGACATCATTAACACCATGCATTTAAAAATGCCAGGAGAATTTAAATTTTGGAGCAATGATTTATTTCCCATAAGAGACACATCATTTATAGACTGTCACTAGAATCATTATGAGCTACTCATTAAAACAACGTATGAATCTATTATTAATCCAGCTAAGATAATAATATATTTAGTATTTATAAACAATAAACTGAATAACAATAATTCATCCTGGATGAGTGGAGAGTAACAATGTACTTCTACTGATAAGGCAAACAATGTCTTAGTTAAAAGAAGGAACATAAATTTATTCGATTGGGTATTTAAACCTCATCAGACTTTTGAGAAACTTCGTAGGAAAGTGTTGTTAATGTTTTCTGATTCTATCTGATCTGCATGAAGAGGAAACAGGGTTTTAACTTTCTTTCTCCTCATCCAACAGAAGTCCCCCACCTCAAGGCCATGGAGATACCACAAACCTTCAGGATCTCAAGCTCTCATTCAGCAGACAGCTTCTTATCTATTTGTCCGTTGAAGGATTCCAGGCCTATCGCAATTACAACAGTCCTGGCTTGGGTTGAGCTACGGGAGGTTCCCCAACAGACGATAAGGGAAACACGTCAACTCTTAGGTGTTGCACAGAAAAGTCTCTCTGATAAGAATGTTTGTAAAGAAACATGTATTAGGAATGTTTCAAAGAGAAAGGACTGGTAGCGAGCATAGAAACAAGTGATGCGGACAGAGACAAAACAAAGCAATCTCAGTTAAAGACACAGCTGATGAGAGTGAAATGGTGATGGCGGACCTCTTGGATTAATGGAAGCTTCACATATCGCACACCTTCTTCTTTCAACGTGGATTTGAGGAAAGCTGCATTTAAGCATACTCTCATGCCAGGTCTTCCAGCCAAGTCAGAAATGTGGCTTTGATAGAGAGGAAACTCAAACTGGAGGTGATGTGTAACCCTTGAGTGATGAACCCCATCTAAAATTTATCTGCAATAGAAATATTCTCACACAAAACTTCAGAAAAATCACCCAAGGATAGTAACCCCATCAAAACCCCTTAAGCATCAGAAATTGTCATCGCAATAATATCAGCTTTTAAAATCTGTGAAAGCATGAAATTCATAACCATTCAAGGACAGCACAATTATTTAAGTGCAACTCAATTATTATTGAGAATCAGAGCTACAAAATAAACGCTATTAAAACTGTCTAGTCCTCTCAAAACACGCAGTCCCTGTGCTAACAAAAGGACCTCCCTCACTTGCTCTCCTTATCTGTGACTCTCAAGGCCTTCAGATGTGCTTCAATTTAACAAAACATTTCCTGCAAGCTGGAATTGGTAATGACAGTCTGGATGACTTCAGAAGCAAATGGAAAGGTAAAAATGTCACACATTTCAAGCTTCTTATTAATCCAGGGATTAATAAAACCAGAAGCTAAGAATGACATTCAAAATAGAATGAGATGCAGAAATATTTTAGTCATTTATAAACATTTTTTCCTCATAAGAATTTGCCAGTGTTTTGGGTTCAGGTTATTCCTCACAGCATCTGAAAAATTTCAACCAGACCTTTGCCAGGCAGTGCCTCATCAGTAGTTGCACAGAAAATTGCATTCAGGGGAGCCTAAAATGTTAGAGATTGAAAAAAAAAATTAAGTTGTGATGTTTCCCTTAATTGATGAGTTCTTGGTTATAACTGTTCTATAAACAACATAACATTAATTTTTAAGTCAGAACAGTCATAAAACACACTAGGACACAAAACCAGAAAAAGCTGAATGAGAGATGAACAGATGGAGACTGGGTGGAACATACTGTGCTCTCATATGAAACTGAGAACAACAGGATTCAATTAGAGCTAAAGCGAGTCTCAGTTTGGAAGATACTCATTGAAGGTTAGGTGCTGGATTTCTTCGATCCACAAGGAAATGAGCACCGGGGAGATTTACTAGGAAGTATTGATATTCAGTAGCGATTTATACACAAGGATGCATCACTTTGGAAACTTTATGAAGTAGACTTTAATGTTACCAAACTCACACCTTCAAACTAAAGACACAATACTCTTCCAAGCATACAGTATACATTTTTTATAAGGTGTACATGCAAATTTCTGACTGAAATCAGGCTAAATTTTGGATTACGGCATGGCAGAATAATGAGAGAAAATTGATTTCTTTACATTCATTTATTTGATATTTGTTAGGAATGCCTTTTCTAATTCCCATCCTTCAATATTTTTTTTTTGCAGTTGCATGGAAAAGCCTCTATATAACTCAAATAATTGATTGGATCTTATATCAAGTGTATTATGTAATACTAGATGATTACAAAACCACTACATCACATGTGAGTTTGAGGACAGATATAAAAACATTTTCTATAAATGTCTCATATATCTCATTACTCTGACATTTAGGAAATAGAAATAATTGTGTTTATCTAAAATATAATATGTCTAACATACACTCTCTCAGAGAGACAAGTGTATGCCGTGTATCTCAACTGTGAAAATGGCAGTGCAGTTAACTAATACTGACCCAGTCTTTCTGAAGGTACATCCAAAAGACAATCCTGAAACTTTTAGATTGTATTCCTTGTCCTACACGGTTGAATTAAATGGTGAAACTGCCTCACTAGCATGCAGTCAAGCCTCGCATGCCTCTACTAACGAGTTTATATTGGAGCCAGGTGTGCTGAAGCAGAGCGACATCTCAAAGTTGCAGGACTCTGGCCCTCAAGGAATGCAGTTTGAGACCACAGTTTTAAACTGTTGTCCAGACAGATAATTGGTAAATATACAACTCAAACTCCTTTGCTTCAGTTTCCAATGAAATAAGCTCCAGGGCTTTCTGCTTCAGCTGGATCTGGCTCTGACTGACCTCAATCTCCTCCCACTGAGGATCCTAACCAGTTGAGCAGCCTTTGGTTGTTTTCAGAGAAGGCATCAATCCAGCTTGTTTTCCACCCTTCAGCAAGTCAAGGTTCCCATGGTTGCTGTGTTTAGCCTTATTCTTCATTCTCCCACCAAAGGTTCTCTCTCAAGCCTGCTTTGTTTGTAAACAATACATGAAAACTCGATTGGTTTGAACTTGAAAAACACTTTAAATGTATTGGTTTTAAAACCACGTGGGTAGCCAAAAAAAAAAAAAAAAAAGGGGCAATGAGCAAAATGCAAATAAAATCTGACTTCCAACTGCAAGCTTTTATAAAACATGTTGATACAATCAAGAGAGCGATCAGGCGAGCAGCTATAAAGGGATGAGCGCTGTGACACAATGAGCCTGTGGCAATTGCCTAGAAACAGACAAGCACACACAAGCAAACTAATATTGGCTTATGTAAAGGTCATGCCTCCTCTCTTGATTGATAATCTGATATTAGCTTTGATATCATCATCATGCTGCTCTGTCAAGGTGGCATTCAGTGAAACAGAGCCAGTTTCTGTTATTGTTGCCTCTCAAATCTTCTGGAGACATTCCCAAAATAACTGGCTCGGCTTCCAGTGGCGTGTTCGTATTTGCGCCAAATAAGGTAAGGAAAGTGTGAACGAATGGTGAGGTCATATCAGAGAAGAGATTGTAAAATATTCTTTTTGTTGGTGGAAAAGTTGCTTGACAATTACTGACATGTAAGCACAATAGCTCTCCAACAAGTACTGTATAACCCCAGGACAAGAAAATCCTTTCAAAACTGTTTTTACATATAATGTGAAATAAAAAATATATATATATATATAAAATTGGCTTGAAAGAAACAAAAAAAAACTTGCAAAGTGTGCATACCCTTAAGCTTTGACCTAATTTGACCTTTTGATTCATTTTCATCTTCCAGTCTTTGTTGGTTGAAGTCTTTCCAAGTCTGTCAGAGTAGGAAGTCGTCCCTGTCCACACCCATCTGCTAGATGTAGTTCTGGATTTCCTACAACTTTAACTTCCACCTATAAAGTAATTCTTTTGTTTATTTGGATACAAGCTTGGAATAATTTTATGTAGAAAAATAAAATCCATCATCTTTCTAAGAGACACCTGGAAGATTTTAGGTCAAAACTGACTATATTTGAAAGTGTTCAGAATTTAGTCCAGGTGGACCCTTCTGTATGACTGAATACTTTTAATCTTTGACAACCTCTCCCAGATTGTTGCTTTTACTGAAAGATCCGAAGGAGTTAATGTCAAGAAAGTTTGACTAGGACAGTTTAAATTCACTACAACTGAGGTCATTTCTTAATTAACAAAACAAAATGCTAAACCTAAATCAAAAGGTGTCTCAGTTAAGTGGAGTGGACCCCCAGTTTTCATGTGGTTGGGGACCATACCTGCTGAATATGCTCATGTTTACCCTAATCTTAATAGTTCAACCATCTTAATATCCATGTACAGAAAGGAAACTTTCTTTGCACTACTGCAGAAGCTGGTATTTTTGAGAGAAAAAAGCATAAAGTTCCCTGGGATAAAGAAGTAAATGCCATCTTTGACTTTTTTACCTCAGGGGAGCAGAGGAATACACCATTCAAAAGGTGTAGGTCAATAGTTCTCAGCCCTGTTCCTCAGGGATCATTGTCTTTCATGTTTTTATGTCTCCACCACACCTGATTCAAATTGTATCGTTATCTCCTTGGGACGCCATAAGGGCTACAAAAGCCTGGTAATCACATCTACTCATGTGTGTATCAGCAGGGAGACATCTGATACATGCAGGACAGTTGGTCTTGACGATAAAATTGATAAGATTTATTGTGAAACTAAACTTGGATTGTAGAATGTTACAACCCCAATCAAACTGAGTCACCAGATGGACTAATTTTCATAAAAGTAGTTATGTTATAGCCTTGACAACAAGCTTTCCTTTTTTCAGTGACTGCTGTTTTCTGCTTTCAGGTGGCATCTGGAAGAGAAAGTACTGCAGTCAAAACTTTTTGATGGGAGGCGAGTATAATGAAAGTTCAATGCACTTTAAGCTTCTCGGGTTGGGAAACATGGCTCAGAGGGGAGTCCTGGTGCTTCCAGAGCTGAGTGGTCTCAAGAGAGATTCACAGGAACAATCCTTGGAAACACAGAGGACACGTAACCGGAAGGGCGACTACAAAAGGAAGCTTGATTATTCTAACAATGGTCCCTCATCAGGTGAAGTAGTCGTTAGCCAGCTCCTCATATCCACCGCTGCCTAATCAGTCAACCTGCAATGAGATGTGTCACCCTGCATGTCCCCAGTGGAAATCTGCAGCCTAGTGAAACATATGGAAGCAAACACACACAGAACTATGACATAGAGCTATTGTACATTTTTCTTTAGCAGTCTTGAAGCTTCTTTTACATTTATGGAATGTAATCAGAGTATTTTTAAACCTCATCACCCACTCTTTCTCCACTGCAAATATATTTTATACTCCATAGGTCTATCTTTGCTATGCTCTAAAGGGCTCCCCCCCGCCCCCAAACTTACAAATACTAGGGCACCGTGTCACATGAAAAAGCTAACCAACTCACAAAAATAGTATTTTCCCATTCAGCTGCTCACCTCATGCTGTCACAAAAGAGACGGATGATCTTTTTCCAGCGGCTCAGAGGTCGTGCAGACACGTTCCACCTCTGCAGCTCAACCTTGGCAGATACTGTAAATTTCCTTCACCTCTGCTTAATGTCTTCAGTGTGCAGTAAAAAAAAAAAAAAAACAATCCATAGCTGCTCACATTAAATTTCATATAAATGTGTGTGAAAGAGAGAGAGAGACACACACACATGAGCGGAGATTAATTTAGTTTGACACATATGAGGTCGCATGCCTGAGGAGATGGTTTATGATGTGGAGCTTCAGCAGGATTTTATCTCGAAGTTTCAGCTTTAAAACGGGCTTGGTTTCAAGAGTTGCCTGTTATATAAACATGGAAAGAATGACAGCAACGTTTACCTATTCTGTTATTAAAACGCACCTCAGGGAAAAAAATGAGGAAGGAATGAGAAATGAAGAATAACCTGATGCGAGATGAAAGAGAAAAGGAAATGAGGAGAAACGTGAACAACACAGTCCATCTGTGAATCTGACTACTGCACTACTGGGTCATCAAAGAACAAATGCCTGCCAATTCATCTCCTCAGCTTATTTCTTATCCTGAACTATACTTTTATTTTTCCCTCAGTTATTTAATCTAGGCATTACAATCTATTTAGTAAACATCAAAATAAAACTAAACATCATATTTAATCAGATCCTGTCACAAAGCACATGTTGGAAACCTCCTTTTCGTTGGCTTCCTGGCTGTAAAATTTCCACAATTGTCCATAAGACACAAATAGTGGTGTTAGTCCACTTCCAGAAGGTGAAGTACAGGAAATTAAGTATTTTCTATTTGCAAAAGCAGTTTTTCTTATGTATTTGCCTACTTCTATTTTGTTGGAAGTGTGTTTGGATGAAAATGTTATGAGCAGTTTGCATCGTAGCTTGGAGTGGACAGCAGTCAGACTGACCTCAGAGTTTGGAGAAATAGAGGAACTTTAATGGAGGAGAAAACAGTTCCTCATATATAAGTGATTATAAGAACAACTAGCTTCAGTGTGGTTCTTGGGCTGCCTTTACTGGAATAAAGAAAAAAAATCTGCATATTCATTATTAAATATGAGTTATTTAAGCAGAGTGGTTTTTGCTTCATCGGAAACCTTTAAAAAGATAAGTGGAGAAAACTTTTCAGTAGACGGTAAAGTGAATGACCATGAATTAGGAGCAGGTTCTGGTGGTTATGCTGGCCCAAATGAATCACTTTCTTGTTATGTTTAAAAGCCGTTTTGATTTGCTAATTGATATATTCAGTGTAACAACCCTAATGCTAATTGTAATTAGCATTGGTGACAATGCTAATTGCATTTAGCAATGCAAACTAATAATGTTTTTCTGCTAATTGTTTAATTTCAGGTATTAGTTATCTGTTTGGCAATTGGAGACATTTTTTTTTTTGTTTTTGCTAAATGATATTTTAAAAAACCCAGAGAAAAATACGTGAATAAGCAGTTTGCTCCTATCTTTAGTATCTTGTGTTTTGAGGTCTGGCTTAGTGAGAAAGTTCTCTATTTCTTATTGGGAACTTTTTACTTTAAGAGAACCTGTGTGTTGAAATATTTCAATTTCAAACTTAGATATATGGAAGTCTGAGTGAAGATTGAAGACATAACTAAATCACACCCATCCACCATTAATGCAGTGATATCTTTTTTGTATGTTTTTTTTATGATGTGGGCCTTACCCAGCATTCTGACCCAGTACAAGACCTGTGGCGCTACCGTTTTAAAATGTATAGAAAAATGGAGAGTGTTGATTTTTCATCTGGGCTCTAGTTGAGATGCTAATGACAAAAACCTACTTTACAAATTTAATGAAAGGTCCCTTTGTTGCAGCAACTTGAAAGAAAATATTAATGTCCTAACACTTCTTATTCTTTAGAGGCACTAATTTGCACTTTGCATAAAAGAAATCAGTAAAATCTTGCACTTATAAAATGACATACAGAGAAACATCCAAGCACATTAGACAGTGGCCTTGATTAGTACACAGGCTTATAAAGACACGCATCTACATGTATACTTTGTATTTATGTGAAGTTTCTTGGTGCCTCTGGGTATTTCTATACCTTCATTGTATGACTGTTTCACTCACCGACACACACACATACACATTCAACACACGTGGATGTTCCTTGACCTAACATGCTCCTTTTGCTGGTTTGAAGTTGCCATGGGAACCCATCTTTGACAGTTTTCAGCTCACGCATAACACACACAAAAAAAAAAATCCACTCAGGAGGCATAGAAAGTACAGACATTGGAAGGACTGCCTCCTTTTCACAAGCTGTGAAGGACGGTTGAATTGGCCAAGACTATGTCTCTGTGTGGCAACATGTTATAACAAATATAAATATTGTTTCATGTCCTGGCTACGACACTTTTGAAGACTAACGAGCAGCAGTGTATACCGTCTGCAGCTGTCCTTTGCCTTTTTGAATTTTGAGTAGAGCATGTGATTTTATAGGGAACTCCAGTGATGTCAAATAAAAAGTTGAACAAAAAATGTATACCAGCAAGTATACCTCACAATTTGACACATTTCAGTATCAACATGAACAAAGCTTTGTGATCTGCTGACAGGTTTACTATTTGAGGTCATTTATCTGAACGCTGCTCACTCAACCCACTTTCTTACCAATTATCCAAACTTTTTGGTAAACAATAGAGCCACGTGCAGCTGGTTGTTTACGGCAGAGCAGGCTTCACCTCATATCCTTAAGGGGAACACTTTGTACTTGCTTTTCATTTCTTCACATCACCTCTAACTTGCATCCTCCAAGTTATTTATTAGAGTTAATTCAGTTTGATGGGGGGTAAGGGTCAACTATCCCAAACAGGGTTCAGAATAAAGCATAGGTCAATAGAGCAATCTGAAAACACACTATTTTAAAAGTTATCTTTGCTATTTAGGAAAACAATAAAGTACAAACAGAAGTAAACTGGCATGCAATCACAAGGTTACCAAATTGTTTGTTTATGGATGCAATTTGGCAGAAGGAAGGAATAAAATGGCAACATGTGGAATGGAAATGGGTGTTTGGAATTGTCAAAAGGGTGAATTTAACCAAAGCACCTTGTGCAAGTAAAGTTGATCAAAAAAAAAAAAAAAACTGAGTTCACGCCAGTAAACCCTTTGGTTTAATCTGTCTGTATTTACTGTATAGAATGTACACACATCTGAGGAATGGTACTGACTACAAAGTGTTTATTTCCAAACCCCATCATACATTCAAGAAACAGTGAAAATGATAATTTCCTCAATTTCCTATTGAGTAAATATAGAATAGCCCCATTACTTAGTCACACGTAGACATGCACCTACACAGAGTGATGTAAGCTTGTTGTTTCTCTTGGTGAGGCAGGGTACCTCTTCAGTATTCTCTTACCTGTCTCTGTGGAGGTCTTCAAGTGAGCCTGACACAGGAGGGGGGCATCTGTGGAAAGGTCAGCACTGCTGTGACTTCCCGGTGGGAGCACATCAGACATAACACTGGGGCATCAAAGCCAGAACAGTGGGATCTCCCGGTGTGACATCACAGAGGCGGAAAGTCTGGCCGAGATGGAGGATGATGAAAGGCGGCTTGGATGAGAAGAAGCTGCAGAGGAAGCAGGAGATACGAGGTTTTAGAGAGGATAGAAAAGAGCTGGAAATGGGATCATCCCACATGTGGCCTGCACCTGGTGAATACAGTTTTCATTTATGACTCCGTTGCTTGGTGAGTGAGGACTACAAGAAGGACTTTTCATCACTTCGGCTCTCTTCTTACCACTCTTCCAAAAAGACAAGATATATAAAGTTGTCCTAGCGACAGATTTGTACACCAAAGTTAAATTATGTAAGTGGATGGCCACTGTTGTGACATGCTACTTTTACTTTCAGATTGTGACTTTAAAGAGTGGTCTTTTAGAAGTTAAATTTATTGACTGGATTGCTTCTGCAGGCAAAGAGTCACAAGAGATTTTATTTAGCAGTGTCAAAGAAAAGGGGTGGAGATTGAAATAGCAAATGTTTAATTATAAAAAAAAAATTATAAAATAAAACCACAACTCATTTATAATTCTGCTCTTTGTGTTGTTTTGGCACGGAAAATGTCAATAAAATAAATTAAACTATGAAGCTACTTAATGGCAAGCAGCGGAAAATTCTAAGACTATGAATGCATTCAACCTTCAAATATCCAGAAGTATTTTTTTCTGCAACTTTTTACCTTTAAAAATTTACCAATTTTTTTTTTCTTTTTCTTTTTTTACTCAGTTCTTCTGTTTATCTCACATAAACACAGATCACAAAGAGCACAGATGGCCTAAAGGTCTAAATGACCTTCTTTGAATGAAAAAAAAACCACCATCTGCATGAATCACATCATTTAAAAGTAAAAACACAGTGACTCATAAGACTAAAACCTGCTTGATTCCAGAAGCACATTTGTGTAAAAAAAAATGTACAAATAAAGGGAGATGGAGGAAAGAACGGAGGAACGAACAGAGGAAAGAACGGAGAAGAACGATCACAGTTCATCGCCTGCGTCACTGGTAAAAGAGACACCACAGCCTTTGGGGTGGGGTGGAATAAATAAGGTGTGTGTATGCGTGTGTGGGGGTAACATGGGGGGGGGGATTGGTGGTAATATTATCCACGTCTCCCTGCTGCCTGTCACACTCTGCTGGGCAGTGATGTCACTCTGTCCTGCACGTCACAGAAGTACTATACACAAACACTCATGGCGCACGTATGGAGCACCATCCAATAATAATAAGCGTATGCATCCTGCGGTTACTCACCCATACTTAAGATAAATAGTTTCTGGCTTCTCCTTTATAGAGTGAAGTAAACGGGTGAATACAAATAAAACTAAGCTCTATTCAACAAGATGCTTGTGTAATTTTCTCTGAAAAAATAGGATGAGAAACAGCCTTGCACCCACATTTCCACTCTCCCTCACTGCTGCTGTTTGATGCCACATCAAACAGCAGCAGCTGTTTTCAACCCCACTCAGCACTTTTACTCCTCCTCTATAAATAGTCTCCCATTCAAGCCAGCCCATATCATCCCCCCGCCTTATTTCATCCAGCTGTGGTCAGGCCTCACCTGGTGCTTCATATACAGAACGCCACGATGGAGGGAGTCACGATGACAAATGGCTGTGTTGGATCTGAAAACACTTTAGCCCGGCCCGTCAAAGGAAAATACTGCAGCACCTGAATGGGAGGCCAAGGACGCTGCTACCGTGACCAGAGGAAGCGTTTAGATCCCAGTGGGGGGAACACTGTGTACTGCAGAGCTGTGTGGTGTACACAACTGCTACCTTTGTCTATTAGTTCAACGTGGATTTGATTGGCTGAACAGTTAATGACATTACAGCAAAAACACAAATCAATGAATATCTTTTTGGCACAAAATCATTTGCCTTCCTCAGAAATGACACTCTCTCTGCCTGGTTTTCTTCCTTATATTAAATATTTTTGTTTCCTAATCTAATGTCTATGCATTTAAAGATTTCTTAAAGAAATGAAAGCTCTTTCAGAATCTCCTGCACTGTAGGTGAAAGCTTCACTTTCCTAGAAGCTGTGCTTGTTTCAACATGTGAACGTATGTTCTTAGGAGTTCCACCTTTACTACAAGGTTTCTCAGTTTTAAGTTGTTGGTAGATGAAAGCATGCTATTTATTTATGCCAGTTTTTTTTTTGACAACTTTTAATAGCTTTAGATTAAAGAATCTCATAGAACACATATTATTAAAGTACAGCATTCACTACAATTATGTGCGTTAATTGTGGGATACAGCAGCTACCAGCTGGATTCCTGATCAACATATCACAATATCAACATATCCGTTTCACTCTGTTGTTTGCTAAAGCTGCACTCTGTAGTCATCCTTCACTCCCTTGTTTTTTCCAGACTTCTTAAATTTCTTCCTCTTTAGTTTGCGTCTAACCTTTTTTACATTCACGTCATGGTAGTCAAAACAATATTCAAAACCGAACCAGGTGTGTGTCAACTTTAACAGCATAAATGATCAAAAGATTTAGCTCTGATTAGGGGTTTGGCTTTGATAGTAGGAACCAGTGGAGCAATTCATGAAACAAAATTGATCCCACCCCCTTTTCTTTCAAGAAATTGTATAAGAAATTTGTTTTATTATTATTATTATTATTATTAGTAGTAGTAGTAGTAGTAGTAGTAGTAGTAGTATTATTATTATTATTATTATTTTGCATAAAATAACACCATTTCTAATGTTTTACAGTAACCTGGAAATACAGAAGTTTACTGTTCAACTCAAAAAACATACAAAAGAAAGCAGTCAGCTAGAAGAGACCTAAGGAATTAAGGTTGCATATATCTACACACATTTAAGCTAAAATTTGTTTGAACACCCTTTTGATTGAAACATAGCTTTCAGCTATATTAGATGCACAGCATTTACAAGGGATAATAATATTGACAATAATTAAAATGCATTTCAGTTCTCCCAGTTGGATTTGTCTAATAGTTGCTAATTTGCATCCTCTGCTAGAGTTTGCAGAGAGGTCACACAGGCTCTAAACGAGCTCACTGTACAAATCTATCAGTCAGGGCACCGAACAAAAACACAATTGCATTTGTTTAATAAGACAAGAAATGTTGCAGTGACGCATGTTTTATACAAGGATGCGGGCCTCATTATGGTCAACCAAAGATCAACAAAATGAAATCTAACCAAAGAAAACAGCGGGAGGGGGCAGGAGGGAACAGTGGAAACACTGAACAGACTGAATGTTCCCATGGTGCCCCATTTCTAAGGCCTGCTGATTAGGGAGGCTGCAGTTAGAGCACAGGAAGATATTTTCACAGCAGGCAGGTGAAGGTAGCACTGACCACCTGCTTGTCTGAGTCAGTGCAAAGCTCCAATTGTTTCATGTTTGTGCAGGCCACATTTCTGCCAGACTGTCATTAGAGATGAAATGTTACAACTTGAAGGAGCCTGAAATAGCTAAAATCACGAGATGCTGCAGCTGTAATACTAGAACTTATTACATAGCATAAACAAATTTTTACTAACTGTTACATTTCATTCCCCTGTTTCCATCTTTAAAGCTGAATACAGAGGTTTTTTTTTTTTTCCACGTTGAAAATGAAACGAGTTGATCCTATCCAGCCTCCCAGCTGTAATTCAGTCTGTCATCCAGGCTCAGAATCCCTCGCCTGCGTGACATCAGAAAGCTCATTGTGTGCCTGTTTGCGGCATCGTTGTCGGCTCATGTGTGGCTGAAGAGGATGAGGGTGGGTGGGAGATGGGCTCTGCACTGTGATGTCAGGGATTTGATTATGTGTGGAGATGCTGCATCGTCACAAGCTTGACAGCATCCTACTGGCTGAGAGGAAACCACATTGTCTGACTGATTGTCTCCTGTGTGCATCATGAAGAGGACGTCCAGAAAAAAATTATGTTCTGTCTGAGTTTGCTTTATTACTCCAAGTGACACAAACACATTTTTGGAAAAATAGGTATGCTCTATATGTGGAAATCAGTCGTATTCCAGTGAATGACCATTCAGGCTTATATTTAACCCCATGGTCGGGTTTGGGTAAACAGTTACTCTTTGTGATCCTTAAAGGATGAAAACTTCTAAACTTTTTACTTGTCACGTCATTTGGAAACAATGCATGCTGTCTTGGATAAAATAGCTAAGCTTATACCGCCCCCATGTGGATGAAACTATGTTATAGTTTTTAAACAGCACTCAGGGTCCTCCACAATTAACGTCATTTCTGAAAAAAAGATGTTTAAAAAGCTATTGTGAAATTTTTTTTTCTTGTAGAAGCATAATTTGACATGTAAAAATCTGCTGCAGGTTTATTTTAAAGTTTTGTAGATTTATTTTTATCTCTCCTTCCTCAGTGTGTGAGCTGGCTGTTCTTTCTTTATTCCCTTTGACTGTAAAAAAATGTTTACTTTAATCACGTGTTCTTTTGTCTTTCCCATTTTGAAGATGGGCTAAGAAACTTAGGCCTTTGTGTTGAATCATGTTTACACTCCTGGGAAGCAGGATGTTATGGATTGCTAGCAAAAAGTTAAACATTCTGATGAACTTTCTATCTCCTTATTTTTTATAAGGTGGCAGAATTCATGTGTCCATCAATTACAGTTAGTCATTCATGTCCTGGAGCAGCAGTGTATTTGAATTAGATGTTATTTTGGGTTCTTTTCCAACATCCTGGGGGACTCATAGCTGTGGTTATGGAGTCATTTTTTTTCTAATTGTGCATAATGGCTCTCAGTGTGGTTCATTTATGGTCCAAAATCTCAAAAGCACAATTTGTTGATCTGTTTGGGTTTTTTTGATCTGTTTGGGGTTTTTTAGACTACTTCATGCAATTAAACAGCTTCCATTAAAGTGACTTGGATTTACCGGTTTAGCAATAATAAAACCTGGGTGGGGATCAAGAAACTGAACCCCAAAACTGGTTAATAATCACATTTGTGATTCTCATAAGTTAAGCAAAGAGCAATAACTTTTTTATATTAGCCAGGATGGTTTGGATATCAATTTTTATATGTAAAAAAATAAAATCATAATTTGATTAATGATTTGAAACATTCACATATTACACAAAAGCAACAGCAGAAGGAATGTTTAAGGGGGGAAATATCAACCTCCCATAGGGGGAACCATTGTTCAAGTGAAGTTGTAAGAGCTTCAGAACTTTTTTAAAGAAAATGGACAATTTAGCACATATCTACCAGCATAAAGCCTCGATCCAAACGCACATCCACTGTGGCAGAATTAAGCTAAGATATCACAGCTTCATTAGATGTTTTATTCAAAACAACACAAACACACACTTGCTCGCATTAATCTAATTTATTTAACCATTATTAACAATTATGTAAACTTATTGGACTATTTTGCTCACAATAGCCTCCTATGATATTTTGTTCATGTAGAAAGTTACATTCTGAGTCCAAACGGGCTCCTTAACAGAGGAGAAAATAAATACTGGAATGGCACACACGCACAATATAAAGTTACTGCTATGAAATGGACTTGGTGTCAGACTTGGCCCAGTTCTGTTGATATAAAAACAAATTAAAACATCTGCAATTGTAGAGCCATCCAGCTATCATATTACAGTCAGCCTTTAAAAACACTCTTTATGTAAGTGCCTCCCAAATGAACACAAAAAAGCAATAAAAATAAGAAAATTGATTTTAAGACCTCCAATACAGGAACGGATAAAAAACAAAAGAGGTGGACGGAGAGATTCTAGTGTTGTGTGGTCACATGAATAAAACTTAAAACCACCTATTAACTCATAAATCCCTTGAGTCACAAATAAAAATGTCCCTTTGTCTTTTTCTTCCATCATTTGGTTACTGTGACATCCCTGAAAAAAAAAAAAAAAAACACAACGTTTTTTTTTTCCCTTCACAAAATTAAGACACGGTAAATTACATTACTTACACTCGTATTCCTCCAGACTGTAGGTGACTAACATTTAACATTTTAAAGTGCCAATGAGCTGACGCAAACAGGAAGCACTGAGCTGATGGCACCGGCAGCCGTTTATTTATTTTTTTCACCAACGGGACGGAAGTTTAACTCTAACATGGCCAAACAGATTTTAGTGAGGACACAGGACTTCCTCATGCTAACTAATGCTAACCGGGTTCTTCTATTCACAGGAAAACCTCACCAAAGTGCAGGGATGTGTTTTTGTTTTTTTTTTCTTGTGGCAACCTGGATATTAGAATTTAAATAGTAAACCGATCTCTGAAACAATGTTTTATCCCATTACTTTTTACTCTGACAATGCAGAAAACTACGAAAATATCCCTTTAATCTTTCATAGATGAATCCTTTTAGGTAAACATTAACATGATCAGTCCAATCATGCTGTAGTGCGAGCTTCTTCTTCTATACCAGCGTTTCCAACATGCAACCCAGCAACAGGGGGCATTTGGACGGTTTCCACGGGTTAACATGAACATGAGCTTACATCTTTCAAATTTATGAGGAATAAAATGGTACAAAACACTGAATAAAAATAATTAGTATTTTTTTTTTTGAAATTGTTTTGTTTTGTTTACAAAGAAGTAGTCTAGTCAGGCAGAGAGGATAGTGGAAAAACTCGAAGCAGGACATGCGGGCTCGCTGGACCGCCCCGCAGCTGATGCAGCAGTCTGCAATGTTTTTCAGTCGTGAGGGGTCGCGACCTGCCAGACGATGAGGTGGCTTCGCTCGGCCTTGGCGGGCGCCACCGGCTGGCTGCTGGCCTGCTCAGACAAACCGTCCAGCTCGCTGCCTTCATCACCTGTGGAGGAAGAAGATGAGTCAGATAAACAATGTTTTGTCACAGTAAACAGGCGGGACATCAGCTGTAGTGTCTTTACTCTAAATTTGTTTCTTTACTGTGTACAAAAATGCAAAACACCCCTGGTAAAATACCTGGATGTGGTGATGTCAAATAAATGAATGAATGACAAATCATTTTCTACATATAATGAGACATAATACTGGACAATTCACCAGAGAAGAACCAGGCATTACAGTAGAGCTTTGCAGACATTTAAGAGTCGCTGCATATGCAGTGTGTTGGACCCACCGATTCTAAAATCAATGTAACCTTCTCCTCCGCTCATGACCAGGAATGTTTTGGGCTCAGACGTTGCCGTGTCTGAGGATTCAGACGGAGGATCATCAGAACCTGAATCTGCACTGCCTGGAGGTGGCATCGCTTGACCTGGTACAGAAAGCGTTCATTAAATTAAAACTACAGCTCTGAAAATAATTCTTAACTTTTCCTTTACTTACTATGTTATCCTGATCAAAGCAAAATTTCTCACTTAAATTTCAGCTGGAAAATATAACATCGCCAAAACTGATGAAAATCTTAGTAAACTTGAAATAAGACATAGCTAACAAGTAACTTTTCAGCTAGATGTAGGAGTGAGAGCTTGATTTAAGTCAATAATTTACTTACAACAATACAGTTTTCCCAAGCTGTCAGTGAGTGAATCTGCCAGTGCACCTAGTACTTTTTCACCAATATTAAGAAATTATTTACTTTGAACAACCTCATATATCTTGCTGAAAACTTACTTTTGAGTTAGTTTTTTTCAAGTATACTAAGATATTTGCACTAGAAACTAGACAGAAAGAACTTAGTAAAATTTTTGTTTTTATGTTTGTTTTACAGGGAAAACAAAGCTCTTTTACTTCATCGCTTATAAGGCAAAGCGAGTTTATTATTATTATTCATTTATGTAGCACTATTCACACATAAGGCAATCCAAAGTGCCTTAGAGGACATCAAAGGAAAGACAGAAAGAAGAGAACAAAGAATAAGCATATAAGAAAAAGATGTTATAGTATAAATATTCGCGCCTGACATTACAGTCTGTCTTTTCTTTCCAACATTTGCCTCATCAGACCTCGACTCTCACCTGGAACTGTGACAAAGAACTTCACCGCATCTCGATGTCCGTGGAAGCAGAGCTGGGCGTGGGCCATGGAGCAGTATGGTACGAAGCTGCACGGCACAGCGCCTTCTGAGCAATCATCACTGTAAACCCGGACAGCACTGCCAGGGCGATTTGGCACTATACCTGTGGTCTTATTAGCTGAAGTGAGAATAAAGGAAAATGTTAATCAAATCTGCAGATGTACAAAATGTGTGTATTTTGAAAAATATTGGCTAATTGTTGAAGTGAACATGACAAAAATCCAGCAATTTAGAGAGCAGTGTCCAAGTAGAATAAACAGAGTGGCTGGAAAAGCAGGAAGGGGAGGAGAAAACATGTTGGTATCCAGTTCTAATGAAGCTCAACTCTTGATACACATTGTATGATTTTATTACAGCTTTTTTAGAGCAGAATTTAAAAATTACAGCATATTTTTATGTGGCTCGCTTGCAGAGCTACCGGTGTGTTTTTGCATTTACAAAAATGCATTTTACCTGAGTACCAAAATAAATGTTAATTTTTTTACAATAAGTATATAGATTATTTTGCCTTATACATGTGATTGACTCTGCAAAAGCAGCTTGAATCTCCTCAATGTGAGAGAGCAGCTAAAACGCTTCTTCTTTATAGATAAGATGCTCAGAGCAGAACAAGAACTTTTATTTGAAGTTCTGCCTGCAAATTATGAACCAGAACCGCACTGAAATATACCAAGTCAAATTATCAATGAGTTGTATCAAAATTGAGAGTAAACATGTTATGGCTGGCTTAGCAATTTGGCAAAGTCAGGCAATTTTGGTGCTGGATGCAAATGTTTTTGCTCTAATTCAATGCTCTACATCTTTGGGTGATGTTGTTCTGAATGCTTGTGGTACCTTCAGATAATGGGATGGAGATGATGACTCCATTTCCTGTTCCCACCCACAGTCGGTTGCAGGAAACCACCAGAGCCGTGATTCTCACAAAAGAGAAGCCCAGTTTACCGGTACCTGGAAAGGAAATGAGAAGAAGCAGAGTGAAACGAGTTCAGGATTGCCTAAAGACACACAGGTGGTAAAACTGAAATAACCGTCTTCTAGAGCGCTGAACATCATCTCAGATAACTTTTATATGGTTTTATGTAACGAATCTGGGTTGTAAACAACATTCATACCCAGCATTTTGCTGACGTAAGGCTCGATGTCCACGTCTTGCAGGTGCTGGTATGTGTGGGCGTGAAACAAGCGCAGCGTTGAATCCAGTCGGATGGACACCCAGATGCCGTCTCCAACCCAGGCCAGTTGGCGCACTTGACTCTCTTTTCGAGGATGAGCATCAAAAGATTTCTGAAAATTAAAAAAAAAAAAAAAAAAAAAAAAAAAAAGAGCAATGAATGTCAAGCATTACATACCTTTTGCTAACAGGGTTCATAGAACTGGGGTACCTCTATCCTCATGGCTTTGGGCTGGATGACGTAGATCTTATTTCTGTAGCCACACCACACCTTGTCATGGACTACCGTCATGCAGCGGATAGAGTGATGCGGCCGCCCCAAATCCAACAGGTGGTAGTTGGTCAGATCCCACTGACCGTCTGGAAACAGCAAAAAATAGAGTAAAAAACAGAATTATCATTATGAGCCTCTGTAGTTTTAGCAAAGAAAATTGTAAAAGAAGTACATTCTACATGATCCGAAGATAAAATTAACGTTAACTCTTCAGATGCTGCATGTTACACACTTACCAGTTCCTCTGTGGAAAATTGCTAATGTCCCATCAGCCAAAGCTACCAGCACCCTCCCTTTAACATGCCTGCAAAAAGGAAATCATATCATTTAGAAAGACCTCTTGTATGTTGGTGTATTCTCCACAATTACTGGCACTTCTGGAATAAAGCCTTAAAATAAGTTGATATTTAACTTCAGTACCAATATTTTCTAAAAAAAAAAGTTCCACCATAACTTGATCACATTTCAAAGAAGGAAAGAAATCTGGGCTGCTAGTGAGTGTCGCATCAGTGGTTTTACAAAAGGAAGAAAAATACTTTTTTAATGTTGGAATTGTTCAGCATTTAATAAATGTAGCGATATTAAATACAGATTACACAACTTCAGTAAAAGACTCATTTCATAGAATGCTTTTTCTTCTTCCTGTTCCCTTTTCACTCGTGCATAGTAAGTGTTGTAAGAGAATGCGCTTGTAAATTAATGATGGAATCGGTTAAATTAAGTGAATAAACTGATAGATTAATTGATTGGTACACCATCACCAGAGGTGCTAATAACTGTGGGTGGTTCTGTATGTGTGGCACATCTGACACTGTACTTACACAATGCCGAGGATGGAGTCTTTGAGCTTGATGGCATGAAGACACTTTCTCCATTGGGCCACAGACGAGTGGACATACAGGCTTCAGGAGGAACAGAGAAATGAATTTAAGACTTTAGTAGTGGCTTTTGAAATAAAAATTAAATAATTTAGGTCATAAATAACTCATCAGATCAGTAAACAAATATGCATTTATTATTAAGGTGTCATAACTTCCTTTCAACAAACTTTCTCATTAATGGAGGCGCTGCTCTTTTCATATCAGCTAAACAAACGGCGCCCTCTAGTGTAGGCTCACCATCCGTTCTGAGCTCCCAGCCACATGGTTGGAAGAGCGCTGCTCATCCTCAGGACTTCACTATCTGACGTTTCCATGACTTCTGGCAGGGAAGGCTCACCGTCCTGCCCAGAACCCCTGAAGGGAAAGAAATCAACAAATGTCTCAGACATAATAATTTACCAATAAATGCTAACAGAGTAAATCCTATTGCTGTACCCTCTGTCTCAAGTCCCATCCTTTTCAGAGCTGATCATTCTCACCTCTGTGCTTTAGCAGGACAGGAGTCAGTGGGCCCCACGCCTAGAGGGTCTGTAAACACATGTTCAGTGTAAATCCCCGGCTGGTTTGGATCTGCTCCCTGATCCTCCTCTCCTTCCTCACCAACACCGGCGTTAGCCTCCGTCGCTTCTGTTGCCTCTTCGGCAGTAGGGACCCCGTCCTCTGTAGGGCTTGTCTCTCTGGACAATTCAACTGAGGGAAGAGAGAGTTAAAAGATTGCTGAAATGTTAGTATTTCAAACTCAAAGACTGATGTCTAGAGATTTATACAACACAAATGTTGAAATAGCAATGCAATTATTTCACAGCATATGGTTGGAAACAATCAAAATAAGTTATACTGAATCTAAAGATGTTACATACACTGAAACTAAGTGCTTTAAAAGTTGTTTTTTTTTTCGTTTTTTTTTTTGGTTGTACATAGGTACGCTGTGTTCATGTCCCTTTAAGATGCTGCACTACATGTACAGCTACCTGAGCCTGAAGTGGCGCTGTACTCCACTGGCTGCTCATTGACACCTGAGCTCGCTGTCTGAGGAACGGCGGTGACGCCTTCAGCTGCCGCCGTCCCATCGCTGCCCGTTGAGCCCACACTGGCCACGCTGCCGGCCAGCGACACCCCGTCCCCTTGACTGGCCTCTGGGTCCTGGGGGACCTCCTCCCCAGCAGGGTAATCTGAATCCAACACACCTGAAAGTAACACACAAGATTATTTTTTATACTACTAAAATATGTGCTAAATCAAACTGAATATGAAGTGTGAGCCATTCACCTACCCGGTACGCTAGCGATGCAAATCACATGTGTGTTGCAGGCATAGAAGCTGTCAAGCAGCTCAGTGGGCTGGGTGGCATCCACTACCATGACTTTAGTGGAGGAACTGGTGCTCATGCACACCCACACACGACTGGACATCTCGTCTTGGACGATTGGCTCCTTCTCCCCTTTCTCTTGCTTTTCAACGCAATCAAATAAAAATAAACCTCTCATTTAAACATCACATTAAGCTTCTATGAAATCCTCACCTTGTTCTCTTGCTCCAGCTGGTCCAGGCTGCTCTGGGAACCCTTTATCTGCTTCGACACCTCTAAGGAGGAAACCATCCGACCCCCAGACAGGCTGACCCCTGCAGCACACCACAGCTGACGAACAGAGAGAGAGTTAGTTAAAAATATCTTTTCAAAAAAGAAAAATTACACAACAAAAGTCTTAAAATCTGCTGCTTTAATTTCTGTGTTTTCAAACTCTTCACTTGTTTACCTTCATAGAAGCATCTTTCTGGTCCAAAGGTCGCAGGTAGACTGGAACAGGTAGGTTCATTTTGTTTTCCATCTGCCCTCCATTTGCAACCTGGAGAAGCAAAACCAGGTAGGAGAAACAAACGTGTGTGAGTAAGAATCTTGGAAGAGTAATTAGACAAAAAAATAAGAAAGCATAGAAAATATGCCTCCTCTGAGCATCAACACAAAAAACTAATGTTAAAATTCAGAACATGGATAAAAAATTAAGGCAATGAGATGAAAACATTTTAAATAGATACAAAAAGATGAGATGCAACAAAATGGATGACAAGTAGTCTTACTTGTGTCAACACTGTCTTGAATAGTATTCATACTTGAACTTTTTTACATTTTATCATTTTACATCCACAATTTTTTACTTATTTTACTACGACCTTTAAGATTGATACAGCAGCACAAGGTAGCGAATTAATTTTTTTCAGATTTTTACTAATATGAAAAAGGGGCATGCATTGGTATTCTCTATCCACATGTTCACATATTCATCCAGTCTGACTTATTTTGAGCGATTTTGCAAAGTATTAACTCAGGGGATCTAAGTACAGATCCACACCACACTTTTCAGATTTATATCTGAAACAAAATCCTTTTTCTTCTTCTTGACACCTAAAATAAAATCTCGGTAATGTGCATTGCGATTATAACGTCACAAATCTGTTTAAAAAACTTAAAGCCTGTGTCAACATTTCACACCTTGTGTTTGCCCGGCAGGCTCCATCCGTGCACAGTAACCCGGCCGTCCTCTTTCTGCATGTGGGCCTTAACCTGTCGGTACTGGGCTTTCTTCTTCTCCTTGTGCGAGGGTGAGCTGCACTGTTCTGATCTACGTAAATGTAGAGAAACATCATTAGCCAATAGGTGTACTGTATTCATGCACTCTGTGTCATTTCGCTACTCACCCTTCATTCATGAAGTCAAATATCTTGGACTTTTCAGTGGGAAACTGTGAGAAGGTGCTGCTCCTCTTCACCAGGCTGCCTGGGGAGTTGTACTTTAATTTGGACGGATCCTCGACGGTCTTCATGGCCGAGGAGCTGGAGGAGGAGCTAAACAGTCTGCTGAAGCTGCAGGGGGGTGAGGTTACAGAAAGCCGAGAGGGACACAAAGCAAACAGGAGTGCAAGGGAAGAGCAAGGTAGGGGGTCACCAACCGGACAGTAAAGGAGCACCAACATTTGCTGTACCACGACAAACAAGGAAGCATGCTAGGAGTTTTAGTATGATATCTTTATACAGTCGAATTAACAACAAAACAACCAAATAATGATGATTTCCAAGTATGGATCATCGACTGTTTAAAAATATCTAATTTAAACACATCAGGTGTAACTGACTGTGCATTAAGTCGCATTCTGATTCTACCTCTAATTAAATAAAATAAACCATCCAATACATCTGCTGAAGACTTTTGGGTCCCTACTGAATTACTCCTCATAATACTAAATAATACATCTAAAGATCTCTTTAAAAACATATATATATATAAAGCAGAAATGTTCTTATTATGGAGTCATAAACAGAGATTTTAAGCAAGAAGCATTTGCATATGTGGTCAACCTGCAGCTTCCTGTGAGCAGACAGAATAGAAAAAAACATCAAAAGGCACAAAGCAGGCAGGAGATAAGAAAGATCCAGGAACACAAGGAGAGTCTTCTCTAAGAAGTTGGTAACATTTGCAACCAATCAGTGCAATGACTTTGGATAAAGATACATTTAAAACTCAGGAAAAGTTATTTGCCAGTAGAGGGAAGTTTAACAAGGTTCAATAAGATCAAATCCTCTTTACCTAATGCTGCCCATTCAAAACCAAATCCAGAAAAGAAAAGAACAGATTTATGGGTTTAAAGAAAAGTTAGCTTGAAGAAAAACTTGGTTTTCTGAGTAAAGTCATGAGGGAAGTATGTAATGAAGCACGTATAGAAGGACTCACAACTGCCAGATGCTCGATTTCTTTTTTTCCGTGAGAGTCGGATTTTCTCTTGAAGCCCTGCAGAAGAAGACATTATGACTATTGTGTTGGCTGATGTCTACAGACGCACAATTAAAAGCACATGCAGTTATTTTAGTGACCTGATCATCTCCGTCCACCTCACAGCTTCCTGGAGCTCCATCAGCCGCTCCTTGTACTGATTCCTCTCCATCAACACTCTGGCCATTTCCACCCTGGTGAAGCGCTTCCTCTGAGCTGTTGGTACCTCACTCTGTGGCAAGGCAACACAGAAATACAGTCTTTATCTTTGGGACAAAAACAAGAAACTTCTACAATATGGCTGAAAGTAAAAGATACTCACATCTTCTTCATCTTTGTTTTTCTGCTTCGCTTCCTCTACTTCCTGTCGCACTCTGGAAAAGATCAATTACTTCACTTAACTGGATGTACCAGAAATATTTACCTGTTTATTAGTTTGTAGTTCTAAAGAGCTCTGATCAAAAACTGACACTGTTGTTATAGGCTAATATCTAAATCACAAGAAAGACTAGTACATCCTGACCAGAAACCAGGGTTTTATGGTAGCTTTTTTGTGTCCCTGTTTGGTTCGAATAGGTCTTCATGGGTGATATGCTATCCTCATATTGTCTTCACATATTTTTTGGTTTAATAAAATCTATCATGTTTTTCAATGCACCAGCAGAGAAACATAATTTCTTTAATGTACAAGAACAACAAAGAAATTGAAGTGAATTTATTGGTGCAATTGTAGCATTTCTTCATCTTAAATCAGCTGAGCCCAAAAAATACCTTCAGCTGCAGCAGCAGAGCAAGATGAGATAAGAGACCAAAGTTTGGTTGACATTGGTCAGATTATAAAGCAAAGTAGAGTCAAGTCTCTAAGGTTTTGTGTTACTGTGGCTTTCCTGTCACATTGTTTCCTTTGTTACCTCATTTGCTAGCACTAGGGCTGTTGTAAACGGATATTTTAGTAATCGAGTAATCTATCGATTATTTTTACGATTAATCGAGTAATCGCATTTGATAAAATAAAATATCGGTAAATGTGGCATAACACCGGTCTTACTATCAGATATCAATATCAGTCCAATTTCTCATATATGAGCTTCTCTACTAGTTACTTTTTGTAGTTTAGAAAATTAACCTGTAACAATAATGGCTCACTTTCTAAGTTAGCCTGAAGAAAAGTTATACAAAA
>CAEGAE010011107.1:0-13392 GCA_903067095.1 Girardinus metallicus
AGTTTCCTGGAAGTTTGTTCCAGATTTGTGGTGCATAGAAGCTGAATGCTGCTTCTCCATGTTTGGTTCTGGTTCAGATGCAGAACAGAACCAGAAGACCTGAAGGGTCTAGAAGGTTGATACAAAAAAACAGCAGATTTTAAGATTTAGTGATTTATAAAAGAGCAGGCATGGTGGTGGAGTAGAGGGGTGAAAAACAACCTATTAGTAGATAAAAACAATAATTAAGAAAATAGGCACCCCAACATATTTTTTCATTTTGTATCTTTAATTTCTTGTTGTAATAAGCTCTTTAGTGTTATTTCAGTTAGTCCATGCAATTCCACACACAACCGCTAGGGGCGATGTCGCAGTGGTAGCATAGGGAAGTTTGAGCAACAAGAAGAATAAATCTTCCGGTTGAATGTGAAGGAAGTTCAACGTGTGTCTCGTCTTTCTCATCCCACAGGTCAGTAGAAATGTGTTCTTATGCATAAATATATATGTTCTCTCGTAGAGTCGAAAAGGTTCTTACATCGAATGTCAACTAATGAGTCACGAAGTTCGTTTTGTGATTGTTATTGTGAACGAAAACGGAATGTATTCTGAAAGCTAATTGGAGCTAAAGCTAGCGGACTTCTACACGTGTGTGCGCTAGTAGAGGAGCTAGTAGAGGAGCTAGTTGAAGAGCTAGTAGAGGAGCTAGTAGAGGAGCTAGTTGAGGAGCTAGTAGAGGAGCTAGTTGAGGAGCTAGTTGAGGAGCTGGCCGAGGAGCTAGCCGAGGAGCTAGCCGAGGAGCTAGTAGAGGAGCTAGTTGAGGAGCTAGTTGAGGAGCTAGTAGAGGAGCTAGTAGAGGGGCTAGTAGAGGAGCTAGTAGAGCTGGTTGAGGAGCTAGCGAAGGAGCCGGTTGAAGGACTGCAGAGTTTATTTCAACTGGTGTTTTGCACTTTTTGAGAGAGTTCTCACTCAAAAGACATTATTTTGGTTCCTTTATTGTATTTTATTTTTCTTTATGGGTTTAAAACCAGGTCATATCTTTAGAACTTGTGAAGCTGAGCACCGAGGCTCAGTATTAAAGGAGCATTGCGCCTTTTTCAGTTTTATATTAACAGAGTTTGAGATGTAGAACATTCTTGTTCTGTTGCAGCAATGGATTTTGTTAAAAGCTTTGATGCTCAAATGTTAAAATATATTTTATTGGTGTTGATTAAAAATTGTAAAAGCCATTTTAATTATTTTTACTTTTACAGTTAAATACAAAGAGTCTCAGAAAAGAGGACAAGGTTTGGATTTAAAGCACTAACTGCTAAATTAATATGGTTTAGAGACGTAAAATGTATTTGTGAATTAATGTTGTCATTTGATGGAACTCATAATGCTAAATGGAGCATGTTAAAATAGAATAGTTGGTTTAAAGGAATATTACAGCCATTTGTGATAGAATGAAGGTAATGATTCTCTACTGAAGTGTGTGTGTGATGCCTGAAGTGTGTGTGTGATGCCTGAAGTGTGTGTGATACCTGAAGTGTGTGTGATGCCTGAAGTGTGTTTATAAAGCAGAAGTAGAATAAATCTTCCTGTTGAATGTGAAGGAAGCTCACCGTGCGTCTCGTGTTTCTCATCCCACAGCTTCACACGTTGAGGGGAGACGTTTCTCTATGACCCTCAGCCGTCCAAGGCTGCAGGGAAACGGTGGCAGCAGGTCTGTTGGTCACAAAGTGGGTGAAATAAAGAAGAACAGAATCCAAACTGAAACTTAGACTCAGACCTGAATAACAGATTAAAAACAATAAATATCTGTTGTTGAGCTCATATGTCTATTTATTCAATAACTTAGCAGCAAAAACGGTTTTGAATTGAAAATGTTGCTTATTTTGTATGTAGTTCTTAATTAAAATACGATTAGTTGGAAGATTACAGACTCAGAAATGAAGTTCAAAGTTTTAGTTCTGTTTTCCTTTTTAAAACAACATTGTAGTTTAAATCTGAAATCATAACAGATTCTGTGTGTTTTTAGCTGACAACCTGATGGAAGTTCAATAATGTCTCATAATCTTTGCTGGTTTGGTGATTTTATGCATTTCTTGTTATAAATCAGGCAAAAAGGCAGCAGAGACAAATGTCACGAAGCGCAGCCATCACAGCGGATCTTATCTGAATTTCTGATGTGAACTTTTTACCCCAGAAATCTCTCAGCTCTGGTTCCAGAAGGAACCACAAGAAGAGAACAGTTCCCACAAACCTCTGATGTGGTCGCAGTGGCTCTTTTTTAACCTTTAAGACATCAGGTTTTCTGATGAAGAGATCAGCAGGAAACAAGGCAGGATCAGCAGTTTGGCCTCAGGAACGGCTTCCAGATAAACCGATCAAAGCTGTTTGGTTCTGGTTCAGTTTCTGTGGTTTGGGCTTAAAGAGTCTGGATGAGCCAGAAATGTTTTATAGTAAGAAGGATATAAGCAAACAGAGCAAGGTCCAAAAAGTCTCAGTTCCAAAACAATTTGCTTTGAAATTAATGCATTAAAAACCTGGTTCTCCTTCAGAAAAGTTGCTTTGATGAATTTACAGATAAATTAATTTTCTCGCCTTAAAGGTTTGACACAAAGCTTGTTTTTAATGCTTCAACCTTAAAAGTGAAAGTTTTCTGAAATGATCCTCGCTGGTCGCAGTAAATGAGGTTTTCTAGACAATTAAGAGAAAAACCATTTGATCTCTGGCATCCAGGAGAAACTAAATGCTGATTGATGCTAAATTACAAGGAAATGATTTAAAATATTCAGAAAACAATGTTGCATTTTAAATGAAAACCCTGATGATTTTCTCTGTGCATAAATAAGCTCAGTGACAGAACCAACCAGAAGCCTGTGCAGGTTTGTGTTCTGCAGAACCGCGGCCCGTCGGACGGCTGATGGCAGGAAGCGCACGACGTGCCGATGGAGGCAGATGTGGTCAGGAAGTCGTCTGCTGGCTGAACGACATGCAGAATCTGAGCTTCAGCTGCGAACAGACGAGGAAAAACATCGTCGGTCATTTTCAGGAGTTTCAGCTTCCAGCAGAGCAGCTGCAGAATCCGACGACTTCTTTCTGTTTTCTGTAGCTAAATTATGAACCAAAACATGAAGATTTTTTTACTTTATTTCTACTTGGAAAGAAAAAAATCCTTTTAGTTCATTTACTGCACTGACTCCATCCAGTCCAGGCTGAACTTCAGTCTGATGCTTTTTATCTGGTAAATATCTGCTGTTCTGCTGCTGAAGGAGGAACTTCAGGGTCACAGAACCGACTCATTTTAAAGGTTTTAAACCAGTTTACAGCTTTTATTTCACTGTTGCTCTTTTTTTCTATTTTTATTTGCAGCAAACATCTTTATAGACATAAAAAGCTATAAAAGACATAAACCCAGGAATGATCCTCTGATCTTTATGTCTTTGGGCAGATTTGGAACAAAAGCCCCAGAGATTCATTTCTTGCTCTATAAATCTTTGTGGGTCTCAGTTGATTTCAGCGGTTTTGTCTGTTTTTTAAATTTCATTTTTCATTGTTCCGTCTGTCCAGCTTTGCATTGTTTTCTTTCCCTTCATCTGATGAACACTGGAGATCGTAGTTTGCTGCCAGATCTGATTCTCTTTGCTCTAATGTGTCTGAGATTTACTGCAAATGAAAATAGACTCAATTTCTAGTTATATTTCTAGTCATCCAAACAATGTTCAAAAAAGCCACATTCACATAATTGCGCTCATAAACCAGAAGGTTCAGTGCCTTCAGGAGGAAGATGGAATCAAACCCACAACTCTCAGATTGAAAGGCGAAACTCTCCCATGAGCCACTCGATACTTTTAGTCTTGACAGTTTGGTTCTGTTGATGTACATCCGTTAATAACCAGAACCTGGAACCATCAGGCCCGTCGGAAACATTTATTTTAAACCTGATTCAATCAGAACGTCTTGAAGATTTAAACGCCTGTTTGCTTCATTCTTTGTAAATAACTGAAGCAACTTGTCTTAAAGCCTCTGCAGGATGTTTGTGTCTGAGGGACCGAAGCTTAAACTTTGTTTTAGTACTAAATTAACAGCTGATGCTGGGATGTTGAATGGAGATGAAATTTCATGGCTGGACTTCCTGCACAGTTTGCACGTCGTCATGGTGGAGATGGAAACATAAACTGATGCAGTTCATGTTCCTGTTGCTGTGGAAGTGATGGGTGGATTCTGTGGTGTGAAGGTCGACACCAGCACTTTGGAAACATGATGAATCTGATTGTCCTGAAGTCACTTTAAGATTTTATAGTGACTATTAGTACTAGTTTTATTCATATTATGAATATTGCTACAGAACCTTGTACTTTATGCTGCATCTACTTCAGAAGCGTTAAACTTCAGTCCTTTGCTGACAATAAATTATTAAGAAATATTTCCATACTTGGGGAATCTGGGAAATTTCCATTGTGGATCCAAGACTTTTTCTTCTTTTCATGGACGTATTTGGTTTTGCTCTGTGCCACAGTTGGTAGCACTGATGCTTTGCAACAAGAAGGTTGTGGGTTCAAACATTGATTCATGTATTTGATATTTGACAAAATGTTTATTGTTCTTTTCATAATTGGTGACTGAATGTGAAGCTTTTTGAACTGCCTTGTTGCTGAAATGTGCTTTACAAACTTAACTTTGGTGATTTAAAGTAATGTTTTCATATCTATGAAACAGTGGAAATTTATTTGTAGTTCTGTTGAGCTCAAGATACAACAGCTGAGCTAATTTAACCGTTTAATGCTTTAAAAGCAGCTAATCTGAAAATAATTGGACATTATGGTTGAAAGAGGAGCAGATTTTCTGGAAAGTTTTTAAGAAGAAAACTTGAATGTGGTGTTTCAGCAGAATGAGGTTGTTAATGTCTTGTGTCCATATTGTTGCTCGTCTGCAGAGGCTGCAGGTCTGTTGTGTCTGGAGCCTGGAGACGCTCCACCGTGACGCTCCTCTGAGCCTCTGGGCCGCACAGGACGACCTGCAGCAGGAGGGAAAAACTGGGAGGAGGAGGAGAAGTTAGGAAAAGAAAGGAAGAGACAGACGTGGACATGGGAAGAAACATTCAGTGGTTTGAAGATTAAAGAAAGAAGGAAAAAAGTCCCAGTGAGTCTCGTCTGTCAGATCAAAAGTTCCTCTTGAAAAAAAACCTTTAAGCAAGAACTAAACATGCTACTAGTTAAGCCCATATTTCTGTTTTTAAAAGATTTTTTTATTAATTTGATGTAATATTGTAATTTTAAATGTCTTGTTTTTATTACTTTTTATTGAGGCTTGCAAACATCCATCTGTGTTTAATCTATGTGATATGTTTCACTTAACTATAAGTAATACTTTAATTTACTGAATGAGTATTAAATTAATAAAGTAAATTATTGAGTTTACTCTTCAAGAAGATGTTTCTGAGTACATGTTGTTCTCAGAAACATCTAATTCATCAGGAACTTACTGCAGTTACATTTTTATCTAAATTAAATTCAATCTTGTGGAAAAGTTTCAACACAATTATGTGCAAATGCTTCCACAAAAAGCATTATCAACAAAATATTAAAGATCTTTATAAAGCACGATGGAAGATGGAAAAGTTCTGCTTATTTTAGATTAATCAGTTGTTACTCTTATGACTAATATAGAGCTGCAAATATAGACAGTAGATACGGTAGATATGTCCTTATTAGACCAGCAGAGTCCCCAGAACTGTTCTGCTTTATTATGACAAATGTCAGCTAATTATTTCAGTACATCCAGGTTCACCATGTCTGTCGTATATTTGTTGACACATTTTTGTCACTGCAACTTTAAATGTTTTAGAAAGAAATATAAGATGTTTCAATGCCAACAGCTGAGATGGAAATGTGTGTAAATGAAAAGTTATTTTTTCATTAGCAGGACAGAAACTCAACTGGAGTCTATTTCTGCTACAACTTCAAGTAGAAAGACGGTCACTTCTCTTATTTGTCTACTTATCATAACTGACATCTTTTAAAGTTGAAGCTTTAAATATTCAGTTCAGTGTCAGCGGACATGTTTGGGAGGGAAAAGTTTTTTACATTATTTCTTCATCTATATTGTTTTATATTTTATTACAGCTCAAAAGAAATGAGCTGTAATAAAATCCATTAAGTGTCGCAGAAGTTATTTATTTCCCTAAACACAAACACAACAATGTTCTCACAGCGCCACCTGGTGGAACAAACACTCACTGCAGAGCTAAATCTCATACTAGACTGGAAGCTTCACTGTAAAAAACAAACCTGATGTCAGTCAGTGAGATCTCTTGACGACAATCAGAAAAATGTGGAGGGAGTTTTATCAACAGGATACAAGGATTAAAGATTAAAGTTTGGCAGAAAATCATCAGATAAAAAAAGAAACTTTACTTTGTTTTCTTTACTTTTTGGTAGACATTAAGATAAAGTCAAAAGCATGAATGTAACTTTGTTCTCTGCTCGCATATTTAACTCGACTGATTCACTGCAGACAGCAGGAGGCAATTAAATCATTTACTTGACAAAATATTTAATTAGACAAATTAATGGCTTCATCAGATATGAACAAATGATTTTTAAATTACGTAAAGATTTGTTGAAAAGGAAATATCAAAACTTATTGACTTTGATTATTGAAAGGACAACTTTTAACTTACAGCTGAAGATAAAATATTCAAATATTTGATGTTGGATATTCACTGAACAGCAAAACTGGTTATTGTTTGTAGTGATTCAGCAAATGATTTGTTCCTTCTTGAGTTATAAAACAATTTTATGATTGAGACAGATCCTTTCTAACTGATCAAGGAAATTATATTGCAGGAAGAGCACAAAGGTCACCTGGTAGAGTTACACGATAACCAGTTTGACTGGAAACGTCACTGAGAGGAAAACGAAAGTATTTTTTTAACTGAGCTGAACGGAGCTGAGACGCCATTACAGGGTGGAGATCTGAGCTGAAACACGAATGTTTGCTGGAATTTAAAGAAAAAGCTGCAGAAACTTTGACTTGGTGAGTTCTGGTTCTGGAGGATTTCAGAACAAAATGGCAGAGAGAGCTGCTCTGTTTGAACGTTTCCTGAGCTGCCATGTTTGTTCAGAGACTTTCAGAGATCCTGTGTCTCTGAGCTGCAACCACAGCTTCTGTTCAAGCTGCCTGCAGAAATTCTGGGAACAAACTGGAAACAAGAACTGTCCCATCTGTAGAAGAAGATCTTCTAAGGATGCACTTGTTAATTTCTCTCTGAAGGAACTGGCTGATTCTTTTACTGGAAGACAGAAATCTGGATCATCAGAGACAGAAACAGGAGCAAAGCAGCTGATGGTGGTCTGCAGTAAACACCAAGAAGACCCTAAACTGTTCTGTGAAGACGAGCAGAGAGCTGTGTGTCCTGTCTGTGAGTTTTCTCTCCACCAGAGTCACAAAGTGGTTCCTGTTGAACAAGCAGTCAGAGATCTGAAGGAGCAGCTGAAATCTGACTTAGAGTCTCTGCAGGACAAGAGGAAGAAACACAAACAAGTGGAGAAAACATACGATGATGTGATTCAACACTCCAAGAAGCAGCTGCTGTCCACAGAGAGACAGATCAGAGCAGAGTTCAACAAGCTCCACCAGTTCCTGAGAGAGGAAGAGGAGTCCAGACTGGCAGCTCTGAGGGAGGAAGAGGAGCAGAAGAGGAAGACTATCAGCAGAGAGATGAAGAGGATTGAGGAGCAGATCTCCTCTCTGTCAGACAGTATCTCTGCTGTGGAAGAAGAGCTGCAGAAAGACAACGTGTCGTTCCTCAGCAGTTATAAAGCCACTCAGAGCAGAGCCAGAGGTCAGAGGTCACTGCCAGATCCACAGCTGGTCTCAGGAGCTCTGATAGATGTGGCCAAACACCTGGGCAACCTGTCCTTCAGAGTCTGGGAGAAGATGAAGGACAAGGTGAAGTTCAGTCCCGTCATTCTGGACCCAAACACTGCAAGTCCATGGCTCTACCTGTCTGATGATCTGACCAGAGTGAGACGTGGCGACACAAAGCAGCAGCTTCCTGATAATCCAGAGAGAAACACAGAATATGCCCAAGTTTTTGGTTCTGAGGGCTTCAGCTCAGGGAAACACAGCTGGGAGGTGGAGGTGGGAGATCATCCTGGCTGGAATATTGGTTTGGCTAAAGAATCTGTTAACAGGAAGGGAAAGGTCCAGGCTACACCAGAACATGGAGTCTGGTGTTTATGGCATGGTGATGGAAAATATACTAATGGTGCTGATCAGACTGTGACAGTGAATAAAAGCCTCCGGAGGATCAGAGTCCAGCTGGACTATGATAGAGGAGAAGTTTCCTTCTACGACTCTGAAGACAACAGTCACATCTACACTTACAGAAACACTTTCACTGAGAAACTCGTCCCTTATATCTGTGTTGGAAAAGCTGCTGAAGCCAAAACGTCTGAAATCAAAATCTGTGAAACTTATTTTTCTGCTTAAAGTTCAAAGTTCTGCTTTTTAATTCTCTGAGTCATTTTGCATTTTAAATCAAAGTTTCTATTTGCAGTCAAACCAACTTCCATTTGAAATCTTTAATAATTATCTTTGATCATTTTAAGGTTTTCAACTTTTACTTGAAATTAACAACAGAAATAAATCAATAAAATATTATATTTCTGTTTTCTAATTTTATGAATATTTTGTCTTCAGTTTTTCTTTTCAATTGAATAGGAAAATGTAAAAAAAAAGTTAGATTAATGTTCAAACTATATTCAATATTTAATCAATATTTATCCAAACATCTCTCACTGCCATTTGACGTTTCTTCACATTCCAGTTAATTCCAGCAAATATAATTAATTTTAGACTTTTTCTAACTGTGTTTGTAAAAAACTGTTATTAGAAGTTCAGAAAAGGGAAGAAATATTTTTGCAGTTTCTCAACTGGATTCTCTTGTCAGTCTTGTTTTTCATTCTGTAATGATTCATTTTATCAGGAAAATGTTTAGAAATAAATATTCAGATTTACTTTTCTCTCTGTTTTCTGCTCACTCATGTGATTTTTCTGCTCCTGAATCTCAAACTGATTTCTATAAGATTCAAACAGTTGCTGAAAATCCTCTTTGTTAGTTAACTTTAAAAGTTTCTTTATTGCTTTGACTGGTTTATTTTTCTTTGGCTGTTGAAATAAACTCTGTAGTTCAAACTCTGTGTGAGTTTCAAATCACATTAAGAACACAGGAGGCTGGTATATTAGTCCAGATATTTATGCTGATCAATAGCTTNAAGGTTTTATTTCCTGGAACATTTATCAGATTCTGTTTTCGCCGTCAGAACGTTTCCTAACAGAAGTTCTGATGTTTCTGAGCCACTAGAAACTTTCTCCTGAACAGATCCACTTTCTAAATGTGTGAAGCTGTTGCTAACAGGGCTGTCCTGATATCTGCCTGTTTCACTGTATATCACCACAGACAGGATTCAGTGAATAACATCAAAAACATGTTTCATCTTTCACACATAAATAAACATATAAATGCTGAGACATAACCCTGAATATGCAGCTTCCTGCTCCCTGCTTGTTATTTCAGTGTCTGCTGATAAAGAAACACTGAACTGAATGTTTTCTCTTTGCAAAATGAAAAAGCTTCAGTCTTCAGGTCTTTTCTAAATGTTCTGAACTAGTTATTTGTCANTGTTATTTCCTCTCACTGATCAGTCAGCAAAACCACAGAACCAGAAACTGATGTTCTATAAATCTCTAAGTTAGAAAACCGTTAACATACAACAGTGATGCTATCAGGATGAAGACATGACAAGAAAGAACTGTGAGCAATGAGGATGGAAATGTTTGAAGGTTAAAACTTCTGCTAGGACACAAAGAACGACTAAGAGTAAAGAGAGGAGAAGACAAGAGGGTTTGGTTACTCTTATCACAGGGGTTTTTACCAAACCGCCAGCAGGTCAAAGAATGTTTATATCATTTTAAAACTACATATAGAGTCTAAAAGGGTTATATTAGGGATATTTGACCAATATTAGGTGTTAAAGCACTTAAAAACAAGCTTTTTCCCATCCAGGAGAAAGAATAAAGTACATGCAAAGTCTGAACCTTACAAGGTGAAAACATGTTGATGGGCTGGGAGCGCTACACCCAGGGAAGTGTGCTCATAGCCTGGGTACACACTTCACAGGATCCCCTCTATGGTGGAAAACATGGATGGTCTTTACAGTGGATTCCAGGGACAGTTTGTGAACAACCAAGGTGGACATGGTCCAGCACTTCAGAGGGATGGGCGCTAATGTAACTTAAAACAATGACCCCCCTCTCTGGACGTTGAGGTATAACAGATGTCAAGTGTTGCTCCTGTGTCTGTTCTTCCTCTTTGTCCCTAAAGTATCGAAACCACATAGTGCCACCTTCCACCCAATCATCTAGTGACATGAAAATCAAAGAATGTGATTAACGCCCAAAGGGAAACACTAACATGGAGTTTGAGCCTCCTGTGCTTGTTGCCGCCCCCAGAGTCGTATCTTACCAATCACGCCTCTTTGCAACAAACCATGGCCCTGGATGTAGGCTCTTGTTTTCCCCTTTCTGTCCTTTTGAAAAGTACCAAAAACATCTGGATCTTTTGTTTCTATCAGGAGCTGCAATCCAAGATAGGATACAAAGTTTCCTGTGTGATTCCCTACTAAAATCCTGGTGGTTCCCCTGATCTACCAGTTTGGGTTCTTTGACTTTGAGCCACCTAAGCTTTTTGAGGGACAAATGAGTGACTACAATAATATATTGAGAAAATCTTATGATTTGTAAAATTTGTAGATACATACAGTCATGTTGCCAGCAGTAAATTAAGTACTGATTGCCCAAAATTACACATTTCTTATATCTATGACATAAAAACTGTATTTACTTTGGCCATAATTTATCGTACATTTCTGCTGTGTATGTTTATGGTGTATATTCATATTTTTTGTGGTATTTTTCCACAAACATTTATTATTCTGAACTGTTAAAGTGACGGTATTAAACCGTAATGTCTTGTACACCATAGTCGTATTTATTAAGGTTAAATTCTGGCAACCACAGCTGCTGGTAATTTACCGTAAAATGGTTTTACAGTAAAATACTGTTATACATCATACAGTTCTTGACATTTTTTCTCTAATTAGTAATTTTCCATAAATGGTTTACAGTTCTGAAAGTGACAGTTGCCAAAATATTTTACTGTATTTCATAAATACGATAAAATTCTGGCAACCACAGCTGTCAAAATATTCCCCTAAATTAGAGACATTTTTTGCAGTGTACCCTTTCAGTATTTGATTTTACAAAGTATGGAAAAACATTTTTTATCTGTTTTTGTTGCGCTTCATCAGAAAAAGTAACGTCAAAGTCTCTCACAGTCAGTCTGTGAGAGACCCTCCTAGCTGAAGCAGAGCTCTGAAAGGCAATCCATGACTTAAGCTTTCAGCACAGTGTGGGACATGGCATTGTCCCCTTTTCACATGAGTTCATGGAGGAGTTTGAGGACTGAAGCTTGGTACAGTGAAACTGAGAGGCTTATTGCGATTGTCCGGCCCTGCTGTGAGTAGAATAGTGGTGTGTCCACCTGGGAGGAGTTTTGACACAAAGGTAGTTGTAGTTGGTCGGCTTTTGGGGATCGGGCCGAGAAGAACAAGCCACTCGTTGAATCTGTGAGACATCAGGGGACGTCCAAAGTCCAATGTGTCCCAATGCAATGTCCTGCTGGCGATTCTGTGCTACCACCTGAATTCCCTCTTCTTGACAACTTTGTGTACGAGTTTCGGAGACACCGGCAGGCTTATGGTTATCATCTGGGCAACAGCTCCAAGGTGAACCGAAGCTCACCTGCCTGTTAGAGGTTTGTGCAATACAGTGGTCATGGCTGTCTGGTATGTTGCTTGGGAGGTCAGAAAACTGGACCAGAGCAGAACTGGGTCCAGAGTCCTTAGGTTCTGGTTTCTGTGCAGCCTGCTGACCTCCAGCAGCTCCTCCTTGTTGGAGGATAATGAAGCTTAAACTGCATCGAGGCATATTTGTGCAGAGAGTCAAGTGTCAATGTCCAGCAGTGACTGTGATCATAAACATGTTATCATCGGGTTAAACATCAACTTTACATTCAACCCTGAGATTATTCAGTAAATCCAACATATTATTAGAAACCAGAGAGTAAAGTTAGTCTGACCCGATGAACTGGGCTGATGGAAGCGTCCAGAGTTTGATTAGAAAATTATTTCAGAAATTTTTAGAACTTTTTTTTTTTTCCTATGATTTATCTTAATTTGAGCTAAAAAATAAATTATGTGTAACAGATAATAAGCAATCAGCATAAGTGACCCTCCATGAAACAAATTATAGACTCCAGTTTGAATGTTGCTCCTCCAGTTAAAACATCAATCTAATAACCTCACATAAAATCACCACAAATGAAGGAGCCGAAAAAAAATCTAACTTTCTTTAAGCTTTTGAATAATGACTGAATGAAGAGACTGAAATCATTATTTTCTACAAACAAAAATTCAGGTTGATGATCAGAAGCAAATACTTGTAAAAGCAAAGTTATGACAGAGAATAGTGAAGGCTGGAAACACTCTGAGGATTACAGGAAGAACAGAAAAATCTCCTTTATAGCACCTGAAATGTTTTATTCCTCCATTACGCCTGAGATTCCTCACATTGGTTATTAACTTTACAAAATTACAAAACTTCAACACATCAGAGTGAAGAGGAAGAAGATCTGAATTCACTCATAAAGCCTTCAATAAAAACATATCAGAAAAAAGACATTGTTTTGAGACGTTTGTTTAAATTTATGATTGAAGGAATAAATTGTCTGAATTTTCTCTAGTTATGAAAAATAAGTATCCATTTGAAGTCATTTTCAGTAATTCTTCAGCTAAAGGAAATCTCAACATCTTGTTATGTAGCATACTCAAAAAAGGACAGACTGATGTAGCATTTCCACCATTTTATATTACAAAGTCTGAAAAAAATAACTTTTTTAATGTTGAACTTTAAAAAGCAAAGAAAGAAAACAGTTGTGTTTCAGTAACACAAAAAGTGTTTCATTATAGTTTGTAATGTTAAAAATGAGGAGCCGACTCTCCATATGTGGAAGGGTTTTCAACAGCGCCACCTGCTGTAGACAAAATCACGTGATTGACAGGTTAAAGTCCAAAAAGTTCAAATGTTATTCAACTGAGCTGAGCCTCCACTACTGGAGATAGATCTGTGCTGAGCAACCAACATATTTCTGGGAGATTTTAGGAAACAGCAGCTGAAACATTTGGTGAGTCGTGCTGTTGAAATAATTCTATAAAAATGGCAGAGAGATCTGCTCTGTTTGAACGTTTCCTGAGCTGCCATGTTTGTTCAGAGACTTTCAGAGATCCTGTGTCTCTGAGCTGCAAC
>CAEGAE010011109.1:0-24061 GCA_903067095.1 Girardinus metallicus
TGGCTTCGTAAGAAGCATTTCAAGGTCCTGGAGTGGCCTAGCCAGTCTCCAGATCTCAACCCCATGGAAAACCTTTGAAGGGAGTTGAAAGTCCGTGTTGCCCGCCGCCAGCCCCAGAACATCACTGCTTTAGAGGAGATCTGCTTGGAGGAATGGGCCAACACTCCAGCAACGGTGTGTGCCAACCTTGTGAAGACTTACAGAAACCGTTTGACCTCCGTCATTGCCAACAAAGAATATATTACAAAATATTGAAATGAACTTTTGTTATTGACCAAATACCTATTTTCCACCCTTATTTTCAAATAAATTCTTTAAGAATCAGGCAATGTGATTTTCTGAATTTTTTTTTTTTTTTCTCATTTTGTCTCTCATAGTTGACGTTTACCTATGATGTTAATTACAGCCCTCTCTCATCTTTTTAAGTGGGAGAACTTGCACAATTGGTGACTGACTAAATACTTTTTTCCCCCCACTGTACCTGAAATGACTGAGGTTAGTGATTGCTCCAACAGGTCAGATTATATATTCTGGTGACCACATCAGTTTTTGCTACCATGGTTAAACATCCTGGTAGAGGGTGTGTGGTGTGAGAGCTACATCTCCTAACATGATGCCTCAGCAAAACTCATTCAGTAACAGACAAATTAACGTTTTGACTAATCAACGTTTTACTATGAATCCATCCTATGCATGCTTAGTTTCCCTTTTCCACCACTCTGTTGTATCAAGGCCATTTGTTTTTGTTGTGGAACAGGACATGGGCCCAGAAGTGGAGCCATACTTTCAGGAAGTGTTGGCAACTCTGGAGCAGTGCATGGAGGAGGGCTACAGAGGAGAAGGGGGAGTGCTGAACAGCCGTCTTCAGCAGCTGTACAGCGAGATTGTCTCTGATTCTGACGCAGGTATGAGCTTCCTGGCACAAAGATGAGTAGAAGCAAGGTGCAGCTTTTCTGTCAACACTGCACTCTGGACTCCTAGTCATCTTACCTCACTGGTTTTACAAACATCCGCGAATGCCAAAAACACTTGACAGCTAACAGGATTAAATACAGAAATTAGAACCAAGATTACACAACCAAGGCGGTGGTTATACCTTGGTTGTGTAATCTAAAATTCCAACAGACTTGACAGTAACCAATATTTTATAGTTAAACTCTGATATCCTGGTAAGGTTCTGCTGTAAGTGAGCAACCATTGTGATAACCTGTGTTAAACTGCTGTAAAATACTTGACATGGTTAGCTGTATGATATTGTTGTATGATTATTTTTGCATTTTCTTTATTAGTAGAAATTAAAAAATAACCATCTAAATGGAGAAAACATTTTTTTCATTTCATTTTCATTTAACCTTTATTTATCCAAAATACAAACTAAGTGTTCTGGTCTATACATCAGCAGAACAAGATAAAAACAAGACAATGTCAGCAATCACAGGACACCTAGGCACAACATTTGAGTCTAGTTAAATAAAATCACAGAAATCACCTACAACCAAAGGTTTCTGTCTCCTTGTTCTTCAAGAACCATTGAAAACTATTCAGTGAAAACAATTCTCAAACTCTAGATCCTTCTGCAATTAATCCCAGCAGTGTATAGCAGCATATTAAAAACGTTCTTTCTAAGTTTTGTGGGCCTTTGGTACACACAGAGAGAAATAACATCCTAGGAATGCAGACTGTAAACACTTGAACTTTTCCTTTGGATATGAAGGAAAGAAAAAAGTAAACTAGTAGTTTTCATTTTTCCATTACTATGACATGGGATCTACATTTTTGTTTTTAGGTAGCAAGCATTGGTGGTCTAGTTCTTCTCTGCTGGTTGTAACATTACCTGATTTAGAAGTCTTTATTTGATGATCTTGAAACACTTTCTAAGTTGTGTACTGTCTGTAACCAGGCTCCCCACTCTAAACAAATAAATTCATATACTTTACTGATTTTTTTTTTTTTTTTTTTATTTACCCATTCAGTAACAGACAAATGAACATTTTGACTAATCAACGTTTTACTATGAATCCATCCTATGCATGCTTAGTTTCCCTTTTCCACCTCTCTGTTATATCAAGGCCGTTTGTTTTTGGGTATAACATTACACCCATCATCACTCTCAGGCGGGACAAGGTGGGCCATGTTTAGCACATACCAAAACTCTACAAACCTTTACATTTCAGTGGTAATAATGGTATCACTGTTGGTCAACGTGCCTAAGGTAACCAAGTTCATTTTGTGGACATTAGACATGTTTTTGTGTTGAAAGGCCTGACACGCAGGCTGCTGCAGAGATCAAACACATCACGACTTCCTCCATGTCCAAATCTGTTCAGTCAGCTGTGTGTATTATTAGCATTTCCGGATATCTATTTCCACTCTTCCCCCCCCCGGCTCTTATCAAGTCAGCGACACATCCAGTGAACCTCCACTGAGATCTTTCCGGTCGGAAGACAAAAGGATGGACAACAGGGAAAATTATGGATGTTGCGTACGGCTTTGTTTTAGTTGTTATTGTTGCATCTTCCTCTATGTGTGCTGCAGAGCCTTTGTGTGGAGGACCAATGTGTGACTGCCCGATTCCCAACCCTGAGATGAGCTTCTACTTGTGGACAGAAGATCTGGATATCTGTGAGTGACTCAGGCATTATGGGGGAAAGTAGTGAAAAAACATAATCCTTCTCATCTCACAAATCCATTGATCTTACAAATGTGACACCATTTAAAGGAAATAAGTTGGGCTTTTTAACAGCAAAATATTTTTTTCCAAGATGCATTGTTACAACAAAGAAACCAACAACTGGTCTGATAAAATTATGTAAATCTTTTGAATATTTTCTAGCAGTGCGTAGAATAAATTAACTACTGTGAAGGCTGAAATCACTGCAATATGAGGCCATTTGATACTGTTATTATTAAACTGTGAGGATTTGTTGATCTTTTCAACAAAGTTGACCTAAATCTGTAACCAAGTTATGTTTTATAGCGTTGTTTATATTCTCAGAATTGAAGGGCATAATTATCACCTGACTGAAGGACCATGTATGATGAAAGGCGTTAATATGCAGTTTCTGGTCCTAATGACACAAAATTTGAAAACACAGCTTGAATATTTTTGCAAAACTCATGTCTCAGTAAGTTAACAGAGAAAACTGTTTGGACATTATCTACCATAGTGCTTTTGTTTTGCTTTAACAGGGCGGGAGCTGTCCAAGTGGTTCCGATCCAGCAGCATGTCAGAACACTTCTCCTCCTTCAGCCAGGAGCAGGAGGACTTTGAGCTTGGCGAATCACCATTCACTCCAGTGGACATGCCTCGCTTCTCTATTATGTCCAACGACAGTGGCATTGAAAAGGACTTGCCCCCCAGTTCGGATTTCTCTCCATCAACTTCACTGGACAACCCTTGTATCGTTTCAGCGTGGGAACAGTGCAAAAAGTAAATTATAATTAACTTTTTTACGCATTCAAAGTGCAGAGATCATTTTCCGAAAACAAAAGTTATTGACCCTCACACACAAAAAGAAAACATACACAGTTGTATACCAAATATAAATTCAGATTTTAAGGTTTTAGGATCATATACAAGCCCATTGAGGCTCATCAGTTTTTAAAACTAGATAAACAAAACATATTCAATGCACTCATGTATCATGTCAAAAAGCAGGCAGTGTTTGCATTACTCATAAATTAGTTCCCTGTAGAACAACTTTTAGGATGATTCAGTTTCTGCTACTGTCAGACAGGATTTGACACGCTTTGAATGCTGTAAACAGAAGAGTTCGTGGCGGGGTCAGTTATTGTAGCGCCCGTCTTCTGTGGTTGTGGAACAAGCTCAAAGCACTTGCTTTCCACCTCCAAGCTTGACAAATGAAGGTATGCTTCATCTGGTTTTCACCAACATGGCATGGTTCGGCATGATTAAACATTTCCACTTTGGTCTTGTCTGCCTGGGGGATGTTTTTCCGCCCCTCAACTTTCAAGCCGAGCTGAGATGTTATTTTTAGCAAAAATAGGGTTTCCGCTTCTCGCCAGCCGTTAGAGCAAGCCATTAAACATTTCACTTTCCATATTCACTTTGTCAATGTTGTGATGTAAGCCCATCCCAATCAGAATCTGGATTGTGCCTTAGACCTCCTCTTTCCTCCCAGTGAGCAAGACTCGAGTAGGCTGTCACGGCGAGGAGGCATCAAACTGAAACCGACGGCTAAGGACAGTATGGCGCTCATGCAAGACACACTGGAGGACAACCCAAGTGCAGCAGGTGGAGGAGGTCCAGGGAAGGGAGGAAGGAGAGCGGCCACTCTGCAGAGGCGAGCGGGGATGAGCATGATGGAGAACCACTTCCCCAAACAGCAGCGACACTTTACTGCAAAGATTGTAGTTATGGGAGATGACAGAGTAGTGGGTCGCCTGGCTAAGGCTTATTACTTCTACAGGTAAGTGTGACATATAAAACGTTTTCTTAACAAATGAGTTAACTGTGAGACTGTTGTTTGCTGTCCCATTGAATGTACAATCATATTCATGATAATGTTAGTGATAAAGCCTAATCATCATTTATTTTACAGTGGTGTGAAAAATGGTAGTACCGATTTCCTGATCTCCTTTTATTTGCAAGTTTGTCGCACTTTAGTGTTTCAGAACAACAAGCCAATCTAAATGTTAGTTGAAGAAAACACACGTAAACACAAAATGCAGTTTTTAAACAATATATATTCTTTATTATTGAAACATTAAGATTACAAAAGTTTGATATCACCTCAAGGTCACAGTTCCTGACTGTGATCAGTTAGGATCACAGTCCTTCACTTTAATATTTCCATTTAAAACAAACAAAAAAAAAAAATCAAAACAAAAACAATTAAAAAAAAAAAAAGAAACAGGAACAAAGAGGTACTATTGTGAAGAAACATTACCTGTACATAACCAAAAGGAAATGAGATGCCTAATAAAAATTTCCTGCAAAATGAACCAACTCTTAACTACAATTTCCTTGTTTTCAGCCAATATTCTTGCATGTTGTGTTAGAAAAACACATGATACCCGTGCTGACAACTGGATTGTAAACTGGATTGGGAATGTTAATCTTTCCAGCTGATAGATTTTATTTCTTTCCATTCATCCAGAGTGAGGGATTCAAGACAAAATGCAGTTTTTCAACAAATTTGTTTATAACTGAGGGAGGAAAAAATCCAAACCTATATGGTCCTGTGTAAAAACAAACAAAAAAGAAAACAATTGCCCCCAAAGCCTAATAATCAGTTGAGCCACGCTTAGCAGCAACAACGGAAATGAAGCATTTGCAACAACCTGCAGTGAATCTTTTACAGATGTGGGGGAATTTTGGCCCACTCATCTTTGTAGACTTGTTGTAATTCAGCCACAATGGAGGGCTTTCGAGCATGAACAACTTTTTTTAAGGTCATGCATCTGCATCTCAGTAGGATCTGGGTCAGGACTTTGACTAGGCCACTCCAAAGTCTTAATTTTGTCTTCAGTCTTCAGCCACTCAGATGTGAATCTGCTGGTGTGTTTTGGATCATTTTCCTGCCAGATGGCCGGACGTTCTCCTTCAAGATTTTTTTTTGGTTGGCAGCAGAATTTATGGTTCCACTTATCACAGCAAGTCTTCCAGGTCCTGAAGCAGCAAAACAGAACCATACCATCACGCTACCACCACCGTATTTGTATGTTTTTTTCTGGAATGCATTGTTACTTTGGTGTTAGATGTGAAGCGCCACCACAGCTCCAGGTTGTCATCAATTGTGATAACGGCTCTCACTGGAGTCCCAAATGTTTAGAAATGGCTTTGTAACCCCTTCCAGACAATTATCTTCTTTCTCCTTCGTCCCTGAACTTCTTTAGATCACTGCATGATGTCTAGCTTTTGAGAATCTTTTAGTGTACTTGACTCTATCATCCAGGTCCTATTTGAGTGATGTCTTGATTGAGAACTGGTGCTTCAATAATCATACCTAGATGTGGCTAGAGACAATGATACGCCACACAATGTTTTAACAGGGAGAGGTCAATCACTTTTTCAAACAGGGCCATGTAACTAACCATCTGACTAATAATTCAGTTGGTTTGGTGTTCTGAAACAGCTAAGTGTGACAAACATGCAAAAAAATTGGAAATCAGGAAGGAGGGAAACCATTTTTGACTCCATTGTATTACACTGTGATGGAGTGGTTTTTGTTCGTGCATTAAAATTATGTTAAACAGCTGCCATGATGAAACATATTACCATATCTATATAAGACATTGCAGAAGAAGAACTTCATGGCTGAAAAGCTTCAAAAAGGGCAGCAAATGTTATGCGTGTTGTAAGTTTCTGCCTGCTTTAGCAGTCGATGTAACAGCTAGCTCTAGATCAAGAAACAAATGTGGTTTTCTAAAGACACATGACATCAGAAACATAATGTCATCTTCTGACCCTAAATGGACAGCAGTAAATCCTAAGATGAATTGGTGGTACATCACTGAAACATTCAGAAAGACATTACAAAACTCAGTCTGATCTCAAATGTTTCCCTGCTTTCGGCTCCTGACTTGAAAAATAAACAGAAGTTCTTTGACTGCAAATGTAACTTCCTGAAACGCAACACGTGCTTTACCACAGTTGTCAGAACTATGCAAGCCTGACGCTTCTGGCGAATCTATTCTGTGGCCTTTACAGAAAGAGAGAAGCACGGCGGCTTTTTCTTACAATGAAAGTGAGTCTCCAGTTCTACTACATTCCTGTTTGCCCTGCTCAGCTACCGATCTCTCCTGTTACGGTAAGACAACCTCCCTGGGTGAAATCCAGCCCACTTACATAAGAGTAACTAAACATTCAGGAATTGTGAAACACGGGGAAAATCCTAATTGTGGGTAATTGTAACACAGACCTATTATGTAGTTATTGAAATTACTTGGACATAATTTTCTTTAAAAAAAACCCTTCAATACATGTCTCACTGTAATTCATGGAGACTTATGTTTCAGACTAGGTTCACAGTTTTTATTGTCTCAATGTTTTTTTTTTTTTTTTTTTTTTTAATTCTGAGCTCGACGTTTGATCCACTGAGTCTAGTTTTTTGTTCTCTAAATAATGTTTACCATATATTAAATGCTAAATAAACACAATAGAAATTAACCACGTTCAGTGATGCTGTAGAGCAGCTTGTTATGACATACTTTGAGTGTTTATTGTTAGCAAACGTGGAAATAAAAAAGAAATCTTACATTGCTCTACATTATTTTGTCATTTCAGGCTATGTTAGGTTGTGGCATACTTTCTCTTACTATCTCTGTTGTTTTGTAGCTCTGCTTTCCTACAACCTTTCTTGTTGCTTAACAGTGAGATGTTCCTCTTTTTTTATGTGGAATATTTCAAACTTAAAGCTCTTCTGATGATTTTTAATGATTGCTGTTTGAGGGATTTTTAGTTTCATGTTCCTTATTTGCAGGTAAACCTCAGTCAGTCCACGGGGGATTCCTGCACTCTTGGTTCCTACTTGAGCAACGTGGATCCATGGTACAACATCAACGTCAACAGTTTGGGATGCATGATTCATAACATGGCTAAATTGGTATGACATCTTAAAATGTATCTTTAGAAACTAGACTAATTGAGTATTCATTTACAAAGATCACATTTAAAGTAAGCACTTATGTCCTTACTCGGTGTTGCCAGATTCTTTATATGGCTCACCTTACATGTATACCTTATGCAAATATCAATGTGTTACCCTATATTTAGTCTCTCAGCGTTGCAGCTGTTCTCTTCTTGAGCTCAACCACAGGAAGTTGCTTTGCAACGTTTCTGCTTGGAAAATAAATGTGCTGAATTTATCAAAACCACAAGTAAAGAAATTGTAAGCACTGTTGAAACTGTCCCATCTATATTCTTATACAGGAAGCAGAAAAGTCATCGCATGGGGAAAAAAAATGCAAATGACAATACATGTGAGTTAGTGTGTCAGAAGGCCCAGAAATCCTCTGGATGTTAATCCAAACATGCTCTTGTCTAGTTTTCTTGTCCTTTTTAACCATAGCTTATCGTACATTTTCCAAATATCCTGCTAAATAAAAGCCAGGATCAAATTAAAACAGAGAGGAGCATCCTTAGTGTTTTGAGACATTTAGAAGTGATTTGATTGACATATTTTTATTTTCATTAATAAAAGTATCTGCTTTATATACTCTTTTGTGTCACTCATAGTGCGTTGGTATCCTGAGTGTGACCATGCCCCGCATTGTGTCGTCAGGTAGATTAATCTTTCATGATTTTTTTCTTTCAGCAAGAAATGAATCCCGAGAGACCCAAAGACCCATTAATCTCTGATGTCATTGCTTACTACGTCCGCAGCGGCCAGCAGCCTGTCTACTTCAGCATCTATTTTGTAAAGGTAAAGACATTTAGCTTTTTTTTATGCTATTTATCTAAAATGTAGATTTATTTTTAAGAAAGAAAAGCATCTTCTGTAGGTATTTTATAGTTCTAATAAAGTTTCCTTTTCTATTAGATTACATTCAACAGCATGACAAAGGATCCAGTGGAAGATGTGTTCCTTACTAACGTGGAAATAGAATTCCCAGAATTCAGACACATTGCAGCTTCAATGAAAGGTGACTTGACAACACCTGGGTGTTTTCTCTTGCTTTTCCTCAGATATTTCACACAATGTACCTGCAGGTTCAAGCCATTGAGAGCTAATCTTTGTTGGTCACCAAATCTTAATCACAAATATGAAAAGCTAAAAAGTAAAAACTAAACCAGACCCCAGCTGTACTATCTTCTGTTTGTTCTTGTTTTTGACGTACAACAAACCCTGATCCACTGATGTAACTGCATAATTCATATTTTCAAACAGATAAACATAAGAGGAGCTCTGGCTCGGGGGAAGTTTGTGGAGCTGTTATCTCTATGAATTACAAAAAGGTGAGCTGTATTTTTTTTTTTTTACATCCAGCATTTCCTCATAAGATTACACTGACAGGAATCTTTGCCAGGTGCCTTACCAAATAAACAAAAAGTGTCGGTAAATTTCTATCTGTACTAATCTTTGTGTTCTGGCGTTTGATTCTATTTGTGGCCTCTGTCACTTACCGGTTGTTCTTGTGTTTCCTCTGTGGTGTCCAGATGACATTAAGTGGGCGGGATGTTGATGTAGGAATTTCAACGCGAACAACAGGCGCTCAGATCAATGCCATCCCCTCCAGCGAAGCAGAAGGTTCAGTATTCAGTTTAGCTTTTCTTGTACATAATGCTTGGTCACAAATACCAGCTTTTCAGTTTTCTGATTCGTCTCATTCGTAAATAATCTCTTACCTTCCTGTTTGCAGATCTGAACTGTTTGACTCTAACGCTGAATGAAGCTCCATCAAAGACAAAAGGCTCGAGTGGGGTGAGTCAAGACAGAACCACCTAAGTGACGAGCACTAAACTAAAATACACTGCCCTGTAAAAGCATTCATGCATTTTTGTCACATAAAAACTAAAACATTAGTTTGGATTTTATCACCAAAACAAGGCAGTGCTATTGTGAAGAAAAACGATACATAATTTTCAACATTTTATTTTTTTATTAATTTAGAAATGGTATACTTAAAAGTGTGGTGTGCATTTAGGTTGATTCTAATAGCCCTCAGTGAAATACTTTGATTGTCACCTAATTATTAAAAATAGTCCATCTGTGTCTCAGTATAAATCCAAATGCTCTGTGAAAGTTGGAGAACAATAGTGAACAAACAACATCATGAAGACAAAGGAGGAACACGACAGGCCAACTAGAAAGCTGTGAAGAAGTTTAAATAAGAGTTAGATTATAAATAATACACACTTTTGTGTCTGAACGAGTTTCATTTCTTTTACAAAGAAAGACCTGAGCAGGCATGTTAGTGTGTAGGTGTCCAAAGCAGGTAAAGACATTTTAAATAGCAGCTGTAACAGCAGTGAAAGTGCAACAGCACAAACATTCACTCAGTGGGATGAATTCAAATGGCACAGGTTTCACATTTGTATTTGTCAAAAATTGGAAGCGCATTTAGCATTTTTCTCCCATTTCACAATTGTGTACTGCTTGGTCACAGGAAAAATCACAATTAGATACACGGAAGTTTGTGGTAATACCACAATATGTTCAAGGTTTTGGGCAATATGATAGTTTTATGTGCACTGTATGTAAACACCTAATGTGCATTTTTTTTATTTTATTTTCTTTGAACAGGAATCAAAGATTCGAACAAGCAACATTAAGATTCGTACCTTGGAGAAGCGATCGTTTACTCTCACCCTGGACAAAGACAGTCGGAGGATTTACAAACATGTGCAGAGGTAACGATTTGAACTGTTACACACCTTTGAATGAAGATCAGCCATTCAAACCCAGCAATCACAGCCATGATTGCTGGGTTTAAATGAGTGACATCAAATTTTGATGCACACTGGTGCTACATTTTTGCGCAGATCAAACTGACCTACTATTTTGAACATTTTCATCGTAGCATCGAGATCTCTCCTTGTCTGGATCCTGGCTACTGCGTGCAGAAATCCATGGGGTCCAAATTCTGCACTGATGGAACTAAAGATGCTGGACTGAGCAAATACATGAGCAAAACTCTTCCTCTGCCTATCAATACATTTGCTGGCATTATCAACTGATGTGTCAAAGTTACCCAACTCATCATCAAGGAGTAACGCTATCTTCACTTTGTTTTGTGAGCGGGAATGATGGCCGTCTTGCCAATCTGATCTTCAAAGAACAACAGCAAAAGAAAAAACGGTTACCTTTCAGACCTAATGAGCTGCTCCTGGACCTAAAGTGTTTCACATCTTCCACTTTGCTCTTACTGACATTGATTGAGAAAGACATTTTTTTTTTTCAATTCAGAAGTAACTTAAGCACCACATATGATCAAATTCTGCAAGTGACTGCCTCATCATGTCCACTGGTTTTACAGTGTTAAGACGTTTTATCACGCTGCAAGATGGGATTGACCTAGATCAGTATTGTGCTCTTCATGAAAAACCTGCTGTGCACACTTTAATGATCACAGATATTCATTATATTTAATTGTGCCTAATACCAATGATCAATATTGTCCAGAGAGACCAGCAGAGAAAATTAAGTAAGCAAATACACATTGATCAGCCACAATAAAACCACTTGTATTTAGAAGTTCAGGGTGCGGCCGTCATGCATTGCGCTTGTTCTAGAGATGGGAACCTGAGTTTGCAACTTCAGCAGTCCTGTTTAGTCCACTTTTTTTTTTCAACCTCTAGTTTGTTTGCCGAGAAAATCTGGTTCCCTCCCTCACCACAGGTTTTTTCAAAGGATTTGGTTCATTTGACACGGTTCATTATAAGAGCAAACCACAGTCAATAATCTCTGACAAAAGATTATCCTATTAAATGGTGTGTTTTAATTGTTTACCAGGGATGTTCATGAACCGTTAGCTGCTAACTGCCTGTTCATGGTGGCTGTATCATTGTAATAATGACCACAATCAAATTGAGATTTATATGAATTGATGTAGGATCATTTTAGAACAAGAAAAAATTTACTTACCTCTGAAATCTTCTTCTCTGCTTTTTAAAATAGGCTCATTATGAAGACTTTTACATTTATTTTATATAAAAAAAAATAATAGCACTTCCTAGTTAATCAATCTAGATACTCAATGTGATCATGATGAGAAAATGTTAATTTCAGTCATCAGACTTGAGACTTCACTTGAACTCGGAATGAAGAAATGAGACGTAACTTGGACTTGAGGAAAAACGATCTAACATCTCTGTTTGGCACCTTGACACTTTCTTGGTATTCTCCTAAACAGTGTTATATGACATGTCCTGCTCTTTACTATGGCATCATGACGGTCCTTAAGAGTACCAACGTTAATCAGTTTTCATTACCTGTCAGAGGTTTAGTTTTGTGGCTGATCAGTGTTTGTATTTCAGTGCAAGAAAAAATTAATCATTTATTAATTTAGATGTTGTAATAACAAATCTGCGGGGAACACGAAGGCGTCACAAAATGCAGAAGATTTGAAGAGCTGATCTTAACTCTTACTTTACTCCTATTTACACACTACCTTCAAACCTTCTTCCTGACCCACACAGACACACACACACAGATACAAGAATGCACACTCAGCTGACCCGTCACCTGCTGGAACATCACTCTTACTGCTCTTATCTCATCTGATGCTCAGGATCTTTGTTATTGCTACCATTCAGACATCTAGACCTGTCTTATCTGTTACATAATGTACACTCTTTCCAAGGTGAAATGACTGACATTAGCCTTTATTTTGATTGTAGAAATTTTCCAGAACCACCTGACATAACACGGTGAGACTAGACGCATGAGCATCGTCAGGAATTACTCAGGACAGAAACGACTATTAATTATAATCAAATTAATAGTTAGGAAGGTCAGACCTCTGATTTACTGTTTTATAAGGCAATATGCACTAACTACAGGGACAGTTTTTTAGGGTCGCATACCTGATATTACACAACACAGACATGCTATAACCTGTGCATAAATGCAAGTAAAAAATCTTGCAGCATTGAAGTGGACCTGCTATACATTAAATGGTATATTTTAGTGTTTAAATTTTATGTTGCACTAAATTAGCATTTTTAAAGCTGTGTAAAGTATATATTTAAAGCATAAAAAGACTTGTAATTACTGTGAAATATTCTATTGATACATAATCACCATTTGATATCTCTCCGCTTAGCAAGGGAGGATTGTGATCTGACACAACTACTGGTTTTGTTGTTTTTCATGGCAAATGTAAAAGTGAAGCGAAGGTTGTATTTAAAGGTTATTGACAGTTAATTTGTTACCTGTGGCAGTAAGCTGTTTGACGTCTAGACTTGACACTGAAACTGAAGCTAACAGCTTGTTAAAGAGGTGCTAAGACCTAAACGGATCTCTGGCGTCTTAAAACAACCCCAGTCTCAAAAATGCCATAAGAATTTAAGTAAACTGGGTAGTTATTTATACTGATGCTGATGACTAAATATAGAGGGAACAGCGGTAGGAAGTGCTGCACCACCATCAATGAACTACTGAGAACAGGACATGTAAACTTTTTCTGATGAAGGCCTAGCTGATATGAAGCTAAGCAATGTTTGAGCCCGAAGCTTTATGGCAGATTAAAATTTGTTTTCAATCCTTTTTATACTCCTGTACTTTAAAATGAATTATTTTGGGTTAAAAATGTTACGTTTACTGTCAAAGAAAATAATCGTTTGTGCACTTCCTCCTACTTCGAATCATTGGCTTCTGTGTAGATCACGGCTCAGTACGTGATTACGATGCGATGAAAACATTTATTGAAGTGTTTCCATTGACTGCTGTAATATTTTTCAGATTGGAAGGTTTGTTTAGATGGTACAAATCTGCTTCTCTCTTGGTTTCTCTCAGCTTACTAGACTTAGATACCAGCATTTATATATTACAGGTAGCATATTAACGTCTTTTCAATTTTTAACAGAGCTTCACTTTAAAAAAAAAAAAATGATTAACTCTCCCTTTAAGTTACTGTTTAATGTATTTGTTTTTACAGGATAAATTCAAGTATAATTTGCACCCTAATGAGTATAATTTCTGTCGCTAAAGACCTCAGGAACTGGAAGTGGTGTGTGTATAAATGAATGTGATTCATTAACCAATTAGGTGCATGTATATGTGTATCTGCTGATCTGGCAGGGGATTAATCATGGGTTTGAAATTCATGATGTATTTTGCACATTATTTCCTCCTTATGTTATGAATATATGTTGTATTCAGACTTTGGGAATGTAATTGTCTAAATAAATGATTTTGTTTTCTAAAAAAAAAAAAAAAAAAGAGAAGCTTTTTCTATGTATTTATTTATTGGGAAAAAGTTGGCTGCTGTAATTACGTCCACGGGTCACTAGATGGCGCTGTTTGTTTGAAACACATCGACATGTTAGCATTCTCCTGACAGAGCTGGAGGGAACCTCTGGAACATCTTGACGCCTTTGCCTCCGTGTGTTAGTGACTGACTGCTGATGACTCACAAATACATCAACAATCCGCCTGCAAGACCCTCCCCTGTAGTTCTCTGCTGCTGCCCTGCCTCTACTACCGGAGAGCAGCTGCAGCACCGATGGAGAAGAAGCAAGGACCCTCTCACCAGTATGGTTCACTGGAGCACACCACATGGAGCGGAGACGCCAAAAAAACAGGTCATTTTTTTTTAACCTTATCCTTCTGTCTCTATTGACTGAATCTGACCTTTGTGTACATATATGATGTCATATTGAATAGTACTGTTGACTCCCAAAGCATTACTGTAGAATGCAATTTAACAAGTACTGAACAGTGTTTTCTCTGTTCTGTCTAAAGTGAATATTGACTTCTGTGTAATTGTGTATAGCATTGTTGTTTTATCATTTCCTACTTTGTTTGGGAAGGTTGAGTAGTTTTTTGACTCTTTTTGCGGAGAGACATCGTTTTTAATTCATAGTACAACGGATACGTTTTTTTCTAACAGCTGCAGATCTGGAAATGTCAAGAATCCGCAGGTGTCTTTCGAGTCAGTTTACAGATCATCTGCCTGTTTTTCTGTCCTTTATAGTTCAGCCATTTGGTTTGTAAAACAGTAACGTACACTTCTTGTGGGAGGATAAACAGGCTTGTCTCATTTTGCTTACTGCTAAAACATTTCTTTATACAATGCCTTGCAAATGTGTTAATTCAACTTTTGTACATTTTTGACAAATTCAATGAAAATCCATTTCACTTGGGAGGTTTTTAGACAACGGTGAACAAGCAGCTTTTAGAATACAAAGTAGCAAACTAAACCTTTTATGACATACATGCAAAATGTATAGAAAAAAACTAACACTTCATCATTTTGAATGTACTATCACCATGGGGATGCAAGGTGGTATCATAGCAGCATCATCCTTCAGAAATGTATTTTTTTCTCAGCAGAGACAGCAGGTCAGAGTTGACAGGAAGATGGATGGAGTTAAAGAGAGGATAATATCGAAAGAAAACCTGTTAGAGGTTGTAAAAACCTTTAGACTGGGCCGGAGTTTTACCTTCCAACAGGACAACGATGCTAAATATACAATCAGAGTTAGAATGAAGTGGTTGATGACTGAGCTTGAGTTATTTTGCAAAAAAAACATTTAAAAAAGGACAAATAATTTAGGGGCTGTACACAAATAACTTGTGAAATATGTCAGATTTTATTTCCATTTATCTATAATTTTTCTTCTTATACACAAATATTCATTACTTTGTGTTGGCTTGTGACAAAATGTCCCCCAAATACCCTGGCATTTGTTATTTAATGAAACAAGATATAATAGACTTCTAGGGGTCTAATTACTTTAGTACAGCAGATTATATTTAATATGACTTTCCATTTGCAAGTTTTTGTTTATACATCTCATGTTAGTCCTATGAATTCTAAATGTCTAAATGTTTTATGTTGTGGTGTTTTTGAAGAAAAGCATAAATTCTTCCTGACAACAAGTTGTAACTAAATCATAATTATAAACTTAAAAATCAAAGTTTTCTGTTGCAGTTTAACATTGTTGAACATTCCAGTGTCTGATGATGCTGTAACTCTGTCAGTGGAAGCTATCACTCTATGCTCTTTTTTTTAATATATATATATATTTGCATTGATTATCCTATTTTCCTCTTATTTTTCTTACTTTCCCAATCCAGTATTTTTATCTCAAGATCATCGACCACAGAAAGCTCAAATCAAAGTACGGCCATGTCGAAGAGAGCTATAGAGTTTTGAAAATGATTTCATTTGGCCTCACTAGTGTGACTGATATTTGCAGGAGTTTGGATTAAGAATGGAGCTATGGCGTGACATTATGGAGGAAAAATAAAAGGAAATGGTAAAGGGAGAGTGAGAGAAAAAAAGCTTAAGCCCGGATGAAGCAGCGAGTATTTCAGAAAGGTCTGGTGATGACTCATAACTGCTCAGTGACAGTATTACCTGGTCTCCAGAGCCTCTGCAGTACAGCGTGCTGTCTCAAGCATGCTGTAGTATCAGAGTATCTTCTTCTCTTCTGTACTTTGACTGGGCCACGTATTTTGTCCTTCATAAATACCCGCTGTCAGTCTGGTAAAGACCATTTGATCGTCAGCTCAAAAACATTTAAGTTGTGTGTTTCTAATCTAAGATGGTGAAGGGGAATCTTTACAACAACTTGGCATTAACCAGGTTTTTCAGAGTGGCCTACAATCTGTTTGACTGTGTTTTTCATTCTTACAGCCCAATGTTTATGTGTCATGGACTGCAGCTGTAAATTACAAAAATGAAGACTCCATTCCAGCAAATATTTGCCAGTTCACTCTAGTGCTTATCATGAAGTACGGTTAATGCATTCTTCAGAGCTTTTGCTGGCAGCCTTGAGTCACACAGATCTAATTTCACTGAGTATTGCACACTCCTATTCTGCCTTTTTACAAAGCAGTACCTTTGCTGCACTTTAAACCTCAGCTGTACCTCAATCAAGGCTCAATGTGACTTGAATAGAGATGACATACTAGAGCTCTGCTGAATAGTGAGGTGTGTAAATAAAAAGGTATTAAGGGCTCGAGAGAGTCAGAAAGTGAGGTGATATTGGTGTTATTCGTTTGCGTCCTTCTCCACCGCCGGCTAGCCAAAGCTGCTCGATGAATCAATTCACTCACAGGAAGACATGATTTCCTGAAATTGCTCAGTCTGGGCTTTTGTCACGAGCCTTAAGCATCTAGTATGAACTTCTTTATCAAAAGGTGCTTAAAAATGTATAAAATCTAAGGGGAGATAATAAAATATAAACATTAATAAATACACATAATCAGCTACTGATAATGATTATAAAGTAAATATAAATACTGTAGTAACCATTATTAAAAGTGAGGCACGTTTTTTTTAAACCAACCCTTTTGTTTTTATTTTATTTTAGTAAGACACCCATTAGAGCAAACAGGAGTCACTGTGGCATAATCTTTCTTAAAAAATGTTGTTCAGAAGCTCAGGGAGGGAAAGTTTGGCTCTTTTGACTCGGCTCCCGAATGGCTGCTAATCTATAGCCTCATATTTTACCTTTACTTAGCGAATATGAATGTTTTCTGTGTTAATAATTCCTTTTGCTTTAGCCTTTTTCTTTCCTTTCGTTTTTAAGTATTTGTTCTGTTATAAAAGCAGGCCTTGTTACTTTTGTGAAATATTTTAATCAAACTTTTCATTTTTATTAAACAAAAAAAAAAAAACAAATGAGCAGAACCCTGATTAAAAAATCTACCAAACATATCCATAACCAAACTCAGTAACCAAACTATTTCCTCAGTGCAGATTGGCATTGAAATAAATAAAATGGCATGGCTGATGGATGAGCTGGTGCAGTTCCTCCTCTTTTTTTTCTTTGTATTTGTCCTGTTTTTAAAAAGTCAGGCCACCATTCTGCCAATCAAAGCAAAGTTCTGAGCAGGAAGGAGCCAGTGAGAGTGAGAGCTGAGCAGCGAAAGGGAAAAAAAGTGGGAGCCTGATCTCACAACATGGCAGTCGACTCTTTATTCACTACAATCGCTCATAGAGTTGATACTTGTGAGCATGATCCTTCACTAAGTGTGAACAGTTTAAAGTACAGAGTGCAGGGTGTTTTGATCGGCATCCATTTTGATATTTTTTTCATCATAAATGGTTCAATCTGTGACTGGTGCAGACTGCAGCAGAGCATGGTTTGCCCTTTTACACTAGCAGAAAAAATTCTTCCTTCGTGATCAAGATGTTCATCTACAAACTTTGATTTGATCTCCACTCCCCAAGATTTGCTTCCTCCTTATAATAACCACTCATTTCAGTCAGAATATATTAATACAGAAGAGCACTCAGAGTAAAAATGGGCGTCCGTACAATTATTGTAATTCACAACTTAGTATTAACAGAGAACCTTTGAAGCAGAACGCCTGTGCAGACGCAGTGTGCAGCTTTATTGCCTTGGCTTTTTGCAATTAAACAATTTTGGTGTGCAGTCGTGTGTGTGTGTGTGTATGTACTGTGTGTCGGGGTGTGCAAGTGTGAGTGACGGCGACGTGAGCCATGCCAGTCACTGACAAACTGGGATTTGACTGTGACTCTCTGCTCTGCTCTACAGCGTGGAGCAATTTCCCAACTCCACCTGCTGCAGCTGTTTAACATGCACATTCATACTGGGTTATTGTTATGCGGTGCCAGAGTTGATTATTTTTGAAAACTGTATTACCCATCCTGTCTGTGAGCGGTAACTGAAACAATTTTAAACTCCCCTGATAAAAACAGCAACACTAATACTCCATGAGACATTATGTAAGTTTTTTTTTTTTCCAGCGATAAGACTTTTTCTCCCTCTCTTTCAGAGGACGATGTGGTGTCCATGGCGGACTCCACCATTACTGTGGATGACATTGAGGGGGAGCTCTTCAAGATTGAGAGGATCAGGGACATCCTGGTCAGGAGGGAGTCAGAGCTCAGATACATGTAAGTGGATCCCTGCAGCTATTAACATTTTTTTAATGGAAAGAAACTAAAGTGATTTTTTTTTCCCTTTTATTTGTGCAAAACATTATTTACACATTCTATCCCATTTATTGCATCTTTTTTTTTAAGATAATTTCTACTATTTTTACCTCATCTGATTTTTTTGTGTGTGTAATCTACCCAGTCGATAAAAAAATACTCAAAATAATTGGTTACGTGCGTAAAAAAAAAATCTTCAGTGCTGTGAAACATTGTGGTGCTTTCTCTGAGATTGATTCTGCTGAGGACAACAACAGATCTCAAAGGGAGGTCAGCATGAGGCTGAAAGACAGAGGGAGTCTTTTAATTAGCTGCTTCTGAGGAAAGTCACTCTGTAAAGCTCTGTAAAGAAATAAAAGCAGGTGTTGTTAGTGAACTGCAACCCTCCATCACTTTGAGCATTCACATTCAGTTCCCTGATGTCTGATAATGCTTAACTTCCACTTCCAAATCCACTGGGCCCAATCCTGGTGCTCCGATCTGTACTATTCCTCCTTCTGCCGCCCAGGACAGGAGTAAGGAGTGACCACTGAATTGATGGTCACGAGTGTTATGGAATAATTCAATTAAATAGGGTGTTTTGCAATGTCCTAAAAAGGCTTAGATTTAATGTCATGTTTAGAAATTAAGAAGTCGTCAATTTTTTTTAACTCTTTGTCTCCGATTACATTTCCTTTCATTTCTCATTTCTTTTTATTTAAAAAGAATAAAAATAAAATAAAAATACACCCTCTGCATTCATTTGAGAATGTTATTAGCGGCAACAAAACTACAAGGCCATTGGTGCAGAGCAGCAAACAGCCCTGTGTGAAGTCTCCCCCTCAAATGATATTGTCTTCAAATTTGCTTATATTTGTTGAACAGAGGTTACGTTTGTACATATATGTAAGTTAATTTTTCCAGGATTTGTGTATAGGTCAAGAATTTAAATCGTAGTTATCCTAAAAGACATTTAAATGTCCTAAATTGGCCCTTCTGAAACTCATAGAAACCCTTTAAATGAAGACTTACTTTTCTGAAAGCTTTTAATCACTTATTATGCATTTAATTTAGCATAAATCCAGGCTAGATGTCCTTAAAAGGTGAATCTAAAAGCTAAAATAAGATGGTTCAGACCCAAGTTTATCTCTACCATCATTCGCTATTTTATGAGATGTTCAACAGTAGTTAAGATTTATTGTTAATTACGCAGATTCCAATAATTATTTACACAGGAAACGTAGGTAGGAGTCTCATTTAAAAGTAAAGTCATAAATGTATAAAATGGGGTTACAAGGATTATAGGCGTTAAAGTTGTCACTATTCTATTAATCACTCTCTTAATTTAGACAGTTACTCTAACTAGAAGCAACGAACATGCTTTATTCTCATAAAAACTGCAAATGCAATGAAATATATGCCTCCCCGAACATATTGTGCTTAAAGCTGGTTAATATTCCAGCCAGCACTCTGTTATTTCACTGTTACCACTGTCTTCTTTCACTCAGACAGCCCTCTTTTCAAATTTCAGTGGCTCCACCTTTCCTTCCACTGTGCAGGCTAATGCATGGATATTTATTCATACTCTCCTGATGTAGACAGACAGCAGCAACATTCAGAGTGGAGAGGGTACGTGAAGAAAAGTGGGGGCAGGGAGGGAAGTGTGACCAAACCTCAGCATGTGGATAACCTCCATGTTTCCTTGACCGCGCTGCCATTTCTCCCTGAAGATCTGGAGAATCCACAGGATGAGAGCCGAGGAGCGGATCTGTCTCGGACGACAGAGATAAATGTGTGTGACAGTGTTTGAGCGTATGCAGGGTCTCCCACCTCGCCTCAGTGTCACTAATCATCCACCGATTCCATGAAAGATGGAGCATAAAGACGTGGAAATGATCCAGGTAGACGTGGTGCGACAGCCCTCAGCCTGTATTTCTACCCAGCTCTCACTCCTTTTAGGAATTCCTCCTTGTTTATGTGCTGAGTTGGGCAGAGAAATCTCTTTTAAAGTAATAAAAAAAATCCTCAAGAACTTCTTTTAGAGGTTCTCTGTCAGCTCCGACAGATTTCCAGTCCAGCTTTCAACTCCCGTCACCTGAATGAGTAAAGGCTGCTCTGCATCCATCGATAAATTAGACATTTCCAAATGTTCCAGCAGATTCAAAGACCTGGTTTTCAGTGCCAGTCACACCTATTTATTGCTGCCATTTTGACACAACTGTCTGACATTTTCACACTGCTGTCAGTAAGACAGAGACTCTTTGATAATCTCCTCACTGCTTTGCATGAAGGTTGTGAAAAGCATGAGAATCTACAAAAACAAAAAAGCTGGAAGGTAATTGCCAACCCTGGATGAAGTGATTGCCAGTTTGATACGCTGCGTGCATGGAAACTTGGAAGTCACCGTGATTAAAAATGTGATGGCGTGTGTACAGTGTGCAGCACTAACTTGTAGATTTGTACGGTGTGTGTATTTCTTCCATGCTATCATGTCTGAGCAGGATGGATGACATTCAGCTGTGTAAAGAGATTACTCGACTGAAGAAGGAGCTTCACAAATTGGTGTCTATACCAGGTAGGAGACCTCCACACAATATGATGGTCGAAAAAGGAAAAAAACATGTTTAGGTGTAGTCTCGTTAATTAAATCTTCAAATTTCGATGGGTTTTTGTTGGATTCATACTTAAACCTAAATGTGACACCAAATCTGTTGGTCAAACAGTGTTTTAGAAATGAGCAGAGGAGTTTTCTTTGATTCAAAAATGAACTAAAAGACAGCTCATTCAACTGCTAATTATAGGCAAAAGGGGAAAGTTTTTTATAATGTACCCCAAGACAGTTGGGCCCTTTCTACCCTAAAGCCCAACTACCCACCTTTCATATTTACTTAAGGTACTGCACCTGAAATACTTGTGTTTTTTCTTAGGACGGACCAACACAAAGTAGAGAAGAATTGTAAAGAATTATGTAATGATAAAGAACTGAATAATAATAATAATAATAATAATTATTATTATTATTATTATTATTATTATTATTATTATTATTATTATTATTACTATTATTATTATAAATAAACTCCAGTGAAACAATGTGTGGTAGAAAACTATTAACCTTTACAATGCCATCACCACAGTGAAACATGGTGGTGTCAGTGTCATGCTGTGGGGAATTGAGCTAAATACAGGAGCATTCCTGTTAGAGGCTGCTAAAGGCTCAGAACATGGTCAACTCTAATCAAGAGACTAACACTACAGAGAAACTTAATGGCCAGAATGAAAGAAACTCTGCCGGTATCACACACAACTTTCTGATTATTAGTAAGAAAAAAAATAGTCATGAAATAACACCCTCATTCCCCCCCCCCAAAAGCAAATTTCTCAGTGAAATAACATCCTTTTGCCCCCCGACTCAAATTTCTCCGGGCTGATAGCAGAGTCTGTACCATCACTTCAATTCAAGGTTTTTTTCAAAGAAAATCGAAAGTCCATTTCAGTTTTACTCGAACAGAAACTCACAGTAAATCAAATTCACACCAATATTATCAAATTGTGTTTATATTCTAGATAAGGACAAGTCCAACGAGGACCGACAGAAGGAGGAAGAGCTGCTGCAGCAGATTCACAAGCTGGTGGAGACCAGAGATTTCTTAGTGGATGATGTTGAGTTTGAACGCCTCAGGTGTGTGTCATGCATCCACAGTAACCTTTTAATGCATTCTGCTGTTGTCTGACCTGATATATTGGAAAGTGATAGATAAAATCAAGCCAAAGATAAGATACACAATACATACAAGATAGAGGCGTCCAAAGGGAAAAAGCTTCAAAAACTAATTTTCATTCACAGGAGCAAAAATGTAAGAAAAGGAAAGATGATGATTTTTCTAGATATGCACACTTCCAATAGGCCTATTTAACAACATTAAGGTAAAAACATCTGTATATACACACATATTGAAGGCAACAAATGTACATTACTCAAATTTAAAGAAATTAGTCAACGTATTAGGAAGAGAGTTGTGGACCTCAACGGCTCTGTCTCATTTATGGGAAGGATTTCCAGATGCCTGTATCAACATGGGCTTAAAAGAGAGAGAAGCAGCCATTACTCCAAAGCAGCGTTACATTCTTCAAATACTCAGGGAGGCTTGGCTAAGACATGGCTACATGCTTCATGACACAGGGACAAAACCGTTAATTTTGTAGATTTGTCCATTTGTGGGATGAAACTAAAAATGTGAAAGTGTTTGGTTATAAGGCTTATCGTTACCGTTGGAGGAGAAAACCGGGAAGCAGTAGTTTGACATCACTCAAGCTGTCCTCTTGCCAAACTGCCAGAAAATCAATGCATTAATACAGGAGGAGACAGATATTTCTTTTACATGTTGTTTTTTTTTTTGTATTTTTAGTCTGTACAGACAATTTTGTGAGAACTGGTGAAAATGGACATTTCAGAATTATGCATTTAACATTTTTGAGGGCCAGCAATGTTGTTTGTTTTAAAAACATTCAACCCAGAAAAAAATAACAGACATGTGACCCCAATTTTGTTTTCAGGGAAAAAGAAGAAGATAAAGAAATGGCAGAGTTTTTGAAATCCAGATTGCCAAGAAACTTGAAGAAATCAGGTATTTAAGCAGGCAAAAATGAGAAATTATATTATTAAATTATATATGTGACATCTAAATACATCAGCAACTGGAGAGACCCAGAATGTCCAAAGTCTGGTGGGACTCACTGGTATCTGTTAAAATTAGTGATCATGATTCAACAGTGAGACAGACTGGGCAAAAATGTTCTAATAGACTGAATTTATACAGCGCTTTCCTAGAAACAAAATAGTTTCTAGGTTGAACATCTAATAAAAAGCCTAAGTGGCAACTTATGGTTTCCTTGGGAATATAGATATGCAGCAGGAAGTAAACTCGTATTATAGCATTTTGATTGGAAGACATACTCTTATCTCATAGAGCCACAGTTGATCAGAATGAAACAAAAAAACTGTCTCACATTTACTAAAAAATAAGGAAAAAAAAAAACCTGAATGACTTTTGAAAAAAATATTCTGTGGATTGACAAAGCAGAAGCAAAACTTACAAGTCATTTCAAAAAAAGAACATCATACCTGCAGTCAAACATAGTCCCAGTGAATCGTGAATTTTGCTCTCCGGAAAAAGAAAATCCTGAAGGAGAATGTCTTTGTATCAATTCATGGATTTAAGGTCAGGCAGACTTGGAATGTGAAGTAGAAGAGGTATCCAAAACACACCAGCAATTTCATTCCTGAATGAAAAAAAAAAGGAAAATGAAAACCTTTTAGTGACACAAAATCAAAGCAATCTTGAAAAGATGAGCAGCTCAACTCTCTCTCCATGGATGAAAGGAGGAAATAAACAACTTGCTCCAAAGTTTCAGCATATCCACTCGTCTGACAGCTTCAACCGTGTTTTTCTAAGAGACTTTGGTGCGTCTTTGAGTGCTGTACACGATGCGAGCTATGATGTTAGGGGGTTTAAATGTGTATGGTTGATTTTTATATATA
>CAEGAE010011110.1:0-19728 GCA_903067095.1 Girardinus metallicus
GCAGATCGGTAGGCAATTTGGGGTTAAGTGCCTTGCCCAAGGGCACATCAACATGGGGCAGGAGGAAGCTGGAATTGAACCTACAACCTTCCGATCACAAGACAACTACTCTTCCCACAGAGCCACAGTCGCCCCCAATACCAGTTGTGGTATTCTCAAAGTGATCAATTATTTGTGTTCATTTCTCACTGTCGCCATGTCGCCACACTGAGTGCTGACAATTATTAATCAACGCAAAAGGGCTTTTGTATTTCAAAGTAAGAGTCTCACATATAGAAATGAGGTGCTAAGCTTGAAGCACACACTCTCTCATTTATGGGGCTCGTATTAACAACTTGCTCTTACTTCACAAGACAAATCACATGCTGACAGGAATAAGGCAGAATTTCACTTTGATGAGAAACAAAGTGCCTTTTCTAATAATTTGGAGTACATTAAACTTAATGTACTCCAAATCAGACAATAATATCTATTGGCACACATTTGGAGGGCAAGAGCAAAGACAGTGATTTTGCACACCGCTCTAACATAATGATTTCCGATCTACAGATAAACCCAGACAGATAGATATGGTGTGCAATGAGTAAATTACAGCTAACTAATGTAAAGCGTATAATCACTGTGTATTTTCCCAATGCTTTCACGTTAAAAGAGTTTTATTTATCTGGTTCACCATATACATATAAATTGATGGTAAAATAATTTTTCCCAATGTTCTTCACAATCTTATCCTACTGCTAAGCAGAGTCAGCAAAACAAGAGTCCCTGAGTGATGGTGTTTATAAGATGCATACTGACAGAAGAAACCATACTTAATCCTTCCTCTAACCATGTCAGAATGAAGCGAAACATAGAAAAAAGTACAAAAAATGCTCTTTAAACTGATTGTACATATAAATTAAAAAACTGTCATGCTACAAACAACATGATGTTGTGAGTTGAAGGATTTGGCCAATGTGCAGCAGGAAACTGGGATCCACCAGCGAGTTAGATGATAATGATGGATGAAATTTAAATCCTGTATGTGTCAACTCAGCAAGTTGAAGCTACTGCACTGCTGAGTTTCAGTTTTTTTCTACACTTTAAGATAAATATTCTCCACCTTAATGTCTTCTTAGCTTTATCAACTTTGTCAATATTGTTTCTTGTTGTTGTTTCTTGCATTCACAACTTCATTTAAAGAACTAAAGTTGCTGTGGGTAATTTTTGTAAAAATGTATTTTTTTACACATTTTTTTAATCTGTCACTATGTCCTGATATGATATGTCTGTCACAATATCACCAGTATGAGACAATTTATTTGTGAAAAACAAGCTGCTCTGTCTCCTCCCAGCGGTCCTTCTGCCATTTGCAGAAATACACAGCTCCCTGTCAGAAACAACCAATCAGAGCCAGGAGGAATGTCATAGTATTGTCAATCTTCCTTGCACTGCTCACAAACTTTCCCCTTTCAGTTGCTATTCGTATCGTCATTCAAGCTCAAAATTGCCTGTGTGCTGCAGCTGCACTAATGGCATAACAACAACCTAACATCACAGAAAAGCCGCTAGATTCTTGAAATCTCACCAGGCTCCACTATGAGGGAGGAGCCAAGGGAAGTGCTTGTTCAAGTTTTCTGGCTAACACCATGGTTTTCTCAGAGTACAGCTTTAAGTATGTATTTTAAAATTAAATATTAAACCTTATTTGCTACCACAAAATTCACCTCTGTCATTCTCTTAAAGATTCTAGAACAAGGGTCTGCAACCTGCAGGTTCCACCATGACTTTGCTAAAAAACTAAAAAAATCATTCCAGGACAGAATAACTCTAATGTTACCAGCAATGCTTTTCAGATTTGTTGTTCCTATTCAGTTGAAAGCTATGTTTTGTAGCATTAGTGGCTCTAAAGCTTTATTTAGCTGAACTAAGAGCCAAAACTGCCCTACTGACTGACAAGTTGTCAGACCCCTGTTCTAGGAGTTAATAAAATTACTTGGCATTGCTTCGTCCAACAAACTTGCTTGACAATACAGTATTTTGCAAATTGTTTTTCTTTTTTTTACCAGAAACTAAAGCCAGTACACAGCTACTTTTTGTGATGTGCTGTTCTATGCCCCTCACCAATTAGTGTCAGTCTTCACTACTTTCTATTTGGGTAGTGTTAATTTTTTTGCTGTCCCCTAATAAGTGACGTCAAACTGCAAATAATCCACCAGAATATTTCAACAAGTCTCACATGTGAAAAACAGAATGGAACGCACTTATCTACGTCAGGTTTCACAGTTGACGGTGCATATCAGAGCAGAAACTAAGCGATAAATTTAAAGGAACTCCAACGACGGATTGCATCCAGACATAAGTTTGTGGAAGGACACAAAAAATCGGTAAGCAGAGAAGTTAAAGCGCTGTGTTCTCCATCATTCAGCTATAGAAAAAAGTTAGTAAAATCCTCACCTTCTCTTCTCTCAGCCAAACTAAGTAGTTTGGGATGAAGGACTATAGTTAGGCATGTAACTGAGAACACTGGTGACACTGATGGTGAAAGAAATGTGACTTTTTCACTTCAAATCTTGAGGAAAACTGATTATTTGCAACATGACAGCAGCCAAATATAGGGAGATTCTTCTCAAAAACCTGCTCTAGATGCTCCTGGAATTCAGACTAGTGGAAATGTTCTGTCTTCCAACACGACAATGACCTGAAGCACTCAGCCAAGATAACAAAGAAGAGGTTTAAAGAGGAGTCTGTGAATGATTTTGAGAGGCCCAGCCAGTGCCTGGACTTAAATCCAATTACATGCTTTTTGGAAAGTCCTAAAAATGGCTGTCTACCTAAGCTGCCCGTCCAACCTGACTGAGCTTTAGATGATCTGCAGAGAACAATGAGAGAAAATGACCAAAGGAAGGTGTGCCAAGTTTGTAGTGACATACTCAAGAAGACCTGAGGTATTTTATTGCCATCAGTGGAGTATTAACAAAGTGTTGTTGTTGCTCATAACTTAGCATGTATGATTTCTTTTTTTTTTTTTTTTTTGCCTTTTTTAATGAATTCTCAAAACATTTTTCATTTAGTCATGAAGTTTTGTTAATAAATATTTTAATAAACTGAAATAAATCTATTTACTTTTGGGATCAATAAAGTAATTTTGAATTGAGTTAAATAACAACAAATAGAGAAACTGAAAGGAAGTAAATACATTTTAATTTTAGAGCATTAAAGACTTACTGTAGCTTTTTAAAACTAATTTTACAAAACCTAATTATGCTTTATTTCAATGGCAATTCAACATAACCGAAATAATAATGCAATCAAAAATGTTCAGAATATTACAAAGGCACGTCTAAAGTTTTTATGATTTCGGTTTTGGATGTCTTAAATAAATCTTTCAGCCTTAATTTTACCTGACGAGCTCTAAGCAGGCTACATAAAGGTCTGTGCAACAAGCTGTTGCTTTTTGCACAAAGAAGGGGAGTTATGATTCATAAAGCTGGGCTCGAAAGACCTCCATAAATATCTATCAGCTCTGCTTCTCCTCGACCTTATTTAGTTGTCGAACATCACTTACTTCCGAAGTCCTTTGTAGCCGACAAGATTTTTGCTGCTGTTGTTTAAACTCTGCATTCTGTTGTGTCCTTTTCTGTCTTTAGCACAAACCTTGTTTTTGACACAAATAGAGGAAGGGAGCAAGAGGGAGGCAATGACAAGTGGGGCGGGGGCTAAAGGTGGCAATTTGGCAATATCACCAGTGCACTGAAGTGCTATCAAAAGTCTTCTCCTCTACTCTCGGCAGCACTTTGGGTATGTGTGTACGTGGGGATGACACTTAGAGAGAAACTCCATTAGTGAGTGGCACAGTCAGGTCACCAAGCAATCTGTCTGTCAACACAGTGGAATAGAATAGAATAGAACAGATTTTTGTCTTTAAAAAGGAAGTGAAATGAATATATATTTTTTTATGTACATGGATGTTAGAAATAAATATCTAGTCAACTTTAATGGAGAACATATCTATATGTAAACACTTGTTGAAATCATCCTCTGCATTGTAACTCTAAGTCCCTGAGAGACTTTATTTTTCCTGGAATGAAAGACATTCTACTATTTTGGAAGGAAGACTTATTATTTTAGAAAAAACTTGTATCAACTATAAACATATAACAGTAACTTTCAGGTAAACAAACTACGCCAACAAAGAATTTCCTTGGAGCTCAGTGTAGCTCACTAACTTTCAAGTTCAAAGAGCTTTAGTCATCAAGGACAACAACAGAAAGGTTCACCTCTATTTTGTTGTTGACTTTTCTCCTGGAAAGCGTGGTCTTATAACAGGACAGCAGAAAGGCAACTTAAGTGAAAAGCTACTCAAAGCCAATGAACCAAAAACAGGGATTACTCCAGGTGTGAAAAACCTGATGCATCCGGGCTGCAGCAGGTTTATGGACTGGAGAAAAGGCTCACAGAATCTGTAGGAGTGAGTGTGAGAGGGTAGATAATTGCAAATGTTACGTGTTGTATTTTCATATATTAATGTGACAAATACATTAACAAGGGAAGAAAAGAAAAACTGAGGATTTAGAATAAAAAGAATAACCAAGGTGTCCAAGAAAATAATTTAAACTACTGTATTTATGAAATTCACAATCATTAATACCCTAAAATAGAGTGAATTGTGGTATGACAAGATTTTAACAAGCCATTGAATTAATATTGATCCATGAGAATATAAATTGATTGATGTTTTTATTACTTACTTTAGTATTAGCCTATTTGAGTTTATAAGATCATGGAAAAAGAATGTTTTGTTTAAATGCTGTCTCATGACATTATGACTACCATTGACACCGTTCAGATCCTAATGAATTATTATGGCCAAAGAAATTTTATAAACTGTTTTGTTCTAATTATTTTAACATTTGTAGTGTGAATACGCAGACTTAAATCATGTTAAGGTCAAAGAATCTGTCTTGTAATCTATCCATAGTCAATTTGAAGGAGAAAATCTTGACTTTTCTCTTGAGCGATTTTTAGAAAAAGATTTCCTTGGACTTGTGCTTTATTTAGAATCAACACAAAATAAATACTTCAACTAAAGATCGGAAGAAGAAGAATCAATGAGCGCTACTGATTAATGCAAGCCAGAATTTAATTTATTATTCATCACTGATTAACTGATTAAAAAACAAATGAACAATATAAAATCTAAACCTAGCAATAACTAATTTACACATCATCTGAAAATATGGTAAATTTTAGAAATAAAAACTGAATGTTAAAACAATTGTTATTTAAAGGAGTCAAATCCAAAGATAATCAGGAGCTTATTCAATTCTCAGATGCCTGAAGGAAATGTTATTTTGCCTTATTATGAACATAAGGCCTGGTTTTAGTCTGCATCAGAGGATGTTTTAGTCTATAGAACAACGTGCAATCATCGACTTTCCAGCAACAAACAGAAGTGCTTTACTGTCATTCTGACTGAAGCGCGGCCTCCATTAATGGAGCTGTCTGTGACTTCGACATGGGGCGCCGAACACCGTCTCTCAGTTTGGCTGACAAGGGATCTCGACACACAGCTGTTCGAACAGCCTGGCGGTCACTCCACGGATGGAAAGTTCTGTCACTCTTGTCACAGGTATTGGTCTGTTGGTGACACTGGTATTGATTATTTCTATGAACAAAAAAAATATCTAAAAAACTTTCCAAGATAAACTGAAGGCATCTACCAAGTGGAATGGTACAAAAAACAAAAAAAGGTTTTGCAAGGTTTTTACACAAATTATGACAGTGAATGGCGCTGGCAGAAGGATTTTCTAAAAATAACAACGCAGGTCTGCTTGATTAGGTTACTCCCAGGTTACATCTGGTGCTTTGGATGAGAAAGTAATTTTGAAAAGCTGTTAGCAAGTTGCAGACTACAACTGTCTCTTCTCATCACATGGGCAAAAAGAATGAACCAGTTGCAGATGTGCTTCTAGTTTAAAGTTGTAATCCCAGAGTGACTAGGTTTCATATTGCCTACTTAAATTTAGAAATAGTATCTTGATGTATCAGAAAAATCTTCTAAAATGCACAGATCATTGAAGGTAGCAAAACCACTTTTATGTTTTAGGACTGATATTGTATTGATATTCATCCAAATGTAAAAATAAGTCACATTCACTGAGTGAAACACAATAGTCAAAATTTATACTATCAACAATAATATTGATAGTATCAATATTAATGTTGATACTAATGTTAAAGTTTCAACCAATCAGGAAATGGAGCTGTAAGCAGTATATTCGCTGTGCCTGTCTTGAATGAACATCTGCTTTTGCTTGAGACGTTGCAGCTCGTAATGTGTACTTTAACACACACTGCACCAGTGTGTGTTAAAGTACATCCATCCATGTACACCAGGGCAGGTGTACATGGATGGATGGCGTGTGTGTGTGTGTGTGTGTGAGGAGGAAATGGTGCGTGTGCATGTGTGTGTTAATGCTCCATATCAGAGGTGTTTGTCAGGTACCTGTGCCTCTGCATAAATTAAGTCTGTTCAACAAGCCTGCTGTACCAAATCTCTGAGTCTCCTCACAGATAAAATTCTCATTCTGTCCTTAAACATTTCCCTCTTCCTGTTCACTTGTCCTGTATTGTTTTCTCAGGCTCTCCCTAATTCATATCTGCTTTCTTTCTCTTTGCCTTCAGTTCTATTTTGCTAAAACCCATCATCTTCTATGCTGTGTTTGCTTAGCAAAGGCTGGATGGTAGTACACTCCCACTGCTGTCCTGATTTTTCTCCCATTGTAGTCTTTCGTCCAACTTTTCCCTTTCCACTCATTATATTTTCTTATTACTTCCAGACTTCCGTGTTCTGTTTTGTTTTTTAGGGAACTTTTCTGATATTTACAGTTAATAGTTTTAACAATATGACAATCAGAAGATGCATATAAACTCTATTTGTTTCCTTCATTCCCTGGTGTAACATCACTAACCTTTACTAAACTGATGCAATAAGTTACAAAGTTAAAGCTTCATTATATTTTCCTTACTCTACCTTAGGGTCTCTTTACATAGACTTAGGAAAAACAGCCAGAATATGAATAATATTTTCAGTGTCTGTGCAGTTTGGGGGGTGGGTGGGGGGTTATTAATGCAACACATTAATTCCAGGCCTGATTCCAGGGGGAGCATTGGAGGGATCACGGACTCACCATGGTGGTTTGGTTGTCAAGAAATTAAAACAGGAGCACAGGCTTAAAATGTGGCAGCAGTGTCATGACAGTGCGATGTGATCTTTTTACCTATAGCTGCATCTAGATGCTATCTGGAGGAGTTGGGCCAGTGTGGGGTTCGGGGTACGGCGTTACTGTAGGGATAAACTCTGCCGCTGAAATATAGACAGAGACTTGGAGAAGACATTAGAGGTCAGCAGGATAGCATTTGAAAGAGACAAATCACTTTCCATTTCATATTTATGTCATGGGTTTTGAAGTGTAAATGGATCACTTTAAAACATGTTTAATCACCCATAAAAACCTTTCTCACAAAAAATTTATCATGAAGTACCTTATAACTCTCAATCACATACCAATGGGTCTATCAAGCGCCGTGTGGGAGGGGTTTTCTCATACATTGTCTCTTTGTTTTGTAAAAACCTCGCATTCCTAGGAGCTTACATTCTTACTATTATGATCCTGTTTAGCAAATGGATCTGAAATGTATGAGAATCAGCAAAAAAGTTACATAAAAAGAGACCTTTTACCACATTTATTATGAAATATATAGTTGCAAATAAAAGCTCCTTCTGATTAATCACTAATCACTAATCTCTTGTTGTTTATACATTAAGCACACAGATCAGCACCATATATAAAATGTGTTGGAATCTGAAGCATGAAAGATGCTAAAGGCAGGCAACACAGCTCTACCGTTGATTTAATTATACATTAGATATGTGTTCTAATGCAATTAAATTCAGTTCAGTTTATTTATATAGCATCAATTTACAACAAATGTCATCTCAAAGCATTTTGCAAAATAAAAAAATATTCAGTTCAACAATACACACGTCCCAATTGATCCTAGTTATCAAACAAAACAACATGCTCAATTAATTATTCAAAGTTGTTTAAATAATTTTAAAGATTGGATATGTTGATGCTCGTTTGTCAGATTATGAAAATAAAAGTTTTTTAGAGCAACTTTAAAGATAAAATCAAAAAGTGATCACAAGAACCAACAATTCATAAAAAACAAGACAAAACAGACTTAAAAAGATGTTTTTACCTGATTTTTGAAGTCCACCACATTAAAGGTTCTTTTTGAAAACAGAAACCTTTAGATAGAAATGAGGCCTACTTTTCATTAAGCCCATATTTCTGAATAGTTCTCGTATATTTCATAAACATAAGAAATGTACCTCATAGATAAACCTTAAATTTTGTTTTTATTAGATATAAGTAAAAAATATTTATAGTTTACATGATGGGTTTCACTTTGTGAACTGAGTTAGTGAAATAAATTAACTTTTCAGGAATTTACAAAGTTATTGAATATGACTTCATAACCAACCTCTTCAGTGGTGTTTGGGCCCTGACCATCACTTGTTCTGTTTGAAATGAAGTTTCTCTTCTGTCTTGACACACTTTAACATGACCTGTGCAATCTGTGGGAATGGCAACATCTGACGAGCATTAAATGACACACCACAGCAAGTCCCACTACTGGCTGATCTCATAACCTATTTTTAATCGCTTCATCCAGCCTCTACCCATACGCCATTTGTGATCCTAATTCTCTTCCAGCTGCAGGTGAGGCTACAGCCATGGGGCTGAAAGTAGTGGAGAATTAGATCTGGCAATTTCCTACTGCAATAACCCCAAACATCCAAGGGAAGAAAGTTTCTCTGAACTTCCAGGACTCCCCTCTGTTTTATATGTACACAAATGGAAGACGAGACACCACTGCAGACATTGACCTCTGGATCTTTTACAGCCTTCAGGTTCTTCCTCATACTTGCCACCCAATTTTTCTGTATCCCAAAAATACCTGAAACTTGTCTATAATTGACCTTGGAATACATGGTTCCTTTCATCTGTGTCTAAATAACTATGGGACCTTTCTGTACAAAGTTCATATCTTGTTTTGTACTTCTTCAATACTATTTTGAGTTACATTTTGGTATACATTCAAATTTTAAGTAAGAAAGATTTTCTTTCACATGTTGCAGAAGTTGAAATTGTTTGGTAAACACTTTATAAAATGATTTGTACATTCAGCACTACATTGTAAGCACTAATTTTATTATTATAAATGCATAAGTAACACACATTAGGAATTTTATATCAAATTGCAGTGTCATAGTTTCTCTATAATTAAAAAGGGCCTCTCTTTACATAGTTATTTAGGTCAACCACAATCAAAGCCCAATATACATATCCTTGTAGGAGGTGGTTTTTCCAATAAATACTTAATTGTGTATGTTTGCCAAGGATGATGTACTACTGCTAATTACTGATGGTAAGTAAGAGGTGAATGACCACTCTGCAGGATGTGCTCCTGCATGCGTGTGTTAAGAGTCATTGGCTGCACAGAGAAGATTATGTAATTGTGTTTGTTTGTGTGTTGGTAGGTAGGGGGTTGTTAAGTGGTCCTGTATAATAATGTGAGACAATTGGCCGTAAAACTCATTTTAACAAACCTGTTAAGTTTTATTATATGAAATATATAATTAACTTTTCCACAAGTTAGTCATAAAAATGGAAGAGAAGTAAAGGAATTTACATTAAGCTATAAACATGTTATGAAAAGTTCCAAGATTAATTCAAATATAATTGTGTTAACTTCAGAGATAAGTAAGAAAGGTCAATGGATAAAAAAAGTGATCACAGTTTATTTTGCTTTTTATCTTAAATAGTCCACATACCTAGGAAATGAAAGTGTTGTTTTTCGTATTCTTTGCCTTTTGTTTTATAGATTTTAGAGAATTTCTATTTTAATTTGTCTGCATTTAATCAGTCAATCAAGTTTATTTGTAAAACACCATAAACACGTCATACAGTTATGAAACCAATAACAGACATTGCATTACAAATGTGGGTAGATTTTCCGAAGGCAATAAAGAAGTCAATACGACTCTGACATTGGACTTGATCATCAGTGAGACACAAAATAAGGTTTAAAATGATCCTAATAATTCAGCTTATTTTCTTGCTGTTGACATAGCCCATCCTACATATTCCTTATATTATTACTGGATTTCAAGCACCTATAAATTGTTTTGTCCCTTGACACAAGGGACTCAGCAGTAAATGAAAACTTGCTCCGCAGTACGAGTCCATGCTCTCATTTTCAGTCAAAGGGGTTATGTGTTGGTGGTGAGGAAAGTCAAGAGGGGCACACAACCCATGGAGACAGGAAATGAGTTTGTAGTGTGTTAGGGCTGAAGTTCAAAATGTAGGAGTGAGCAAAGACAGCAGAGAATAGGTCAAAAGGAGAGAAAGAAATTCAATATCCCAAAGAAATGCATATTCTTTAGGACTTTTACTGTTTTTAACCAAAAATATATGTTATTTTGACATAAAGAAATGGAATAAAAATGTTGTCTCACTATATATTTTATACAAAATAATTGCATATCATTGTAGTAGCACATATACAAAATGTGCTACTACAAACTAAAAGGAAGGCAGTGATGCTGCTGAGATTTTCTGCTATTCCAGAGCCAGTTATCACTGACGTTTTGTTCATGTTGGTTGCTTATTATTTTATAAAGCAGTAGCAGTATTTTTTATCATTTCACTCAGTCACATATTCTATTATAAACACACAATATATATCTTATAGTTGTGTAAGATTTTACATATTGTCTTGCCCAAAAGTGTTTAAATACCTGGCAAATTTTGGTTTACAGCTTTTTGAATTTGATCAACATGTGTCTTCTGACTGAATGTTGAATTAATATTTTGGAGAGTCTCAGCCACAGTACTGACTTTAATCTGAAAGAGGATATATGAAGGGAGTTTAAGATTAAGCTGGAAACATGCACAAAAAGCTGGTTAGTAATTAAAATAAGAAATTGATATCTGTTGTGTCAACACATGTTTTTCTTTTTGTTTTAGGGTATATATTATTTTCAGTAGGCAATTTACAAATATCAAAATTGAAACTATTTTTACAAAGCTTGCCTGTCTGATTTTCTCTAAGGATAAAAAAATTGGTTCATTTATAATTCTTTTAAATCGAGATTTCCCATGGCTATCAATAATTCTGAGCTTAACTGTGGAAACATAATAACTTCTTAGTTCAAGGTGATTTGTTTTTATTGCCACATTTAATACCAAAGTGCTGGAAGGTGTGGTCAACAAGTGAACAAAATTGGATAATGGTAGTACGTGAAGAGGTGTGATATGGAAGAAAGGCCTACCTGAAATGTTCATTCAGTGTTGCAGAAGATAGTCCAGAAATTGAGCTCTTGCTGGGATACTTCGTCACAGTGTGGTATGCTAGTTGTTTGGTGACTGAAGGTGTAATTATAAAACAAAAGACACATATCATCTGTCCTCATAGAGGAGACATATAATTCCTGGTGTCTCTGAAAAACGAAAAGAATCATTATAGGTTCCATGTCCTACAAACTGACTTGAGTTCCTGACTGGTTCCAAACTTACTAAGCACAAGTTTGCTGCGTTTCAACCAAGAAAAAATGTGGTTTTAGTCCTGAAAGCCCCCCAGTTTGTCACGGGGCTCACTTTTGAGCCTTTGACTGGAAAAAGAAGGGATTTGTCCCTGGGAGGTGGGTTAACATTAGTTTGGTTGTTACTGATTCAGCTTGTAACAAATTGCCTTTCAATTCAATTTGATTGTGTGCTGAACTTAGTGCTTTACTTTGAACAGCATAAATTTAATGACTGGTGCGCTACACAACACTTTGTTTTTCAGAGGAGATGTACTACAAAGGGCTGACACACACATGCAGGGGGAGCTGCAGCCAGCCACTCATACACTTGCTCCTTCACTTCTTTCACTTTCAGTGTCAGATACTGTCCATAAAAACAAATATTCATTTGATTTGTGGTGTGTAAGGCCTATAACAACTCAAGTTGTGCACACTAAAACTGGCTGCGTTTTTTTTTTTTATAACTGGCTGCGCAAAACACAGCTGCCTGGCTAGGATTATGGTTTATAGCATGGCCTTTTTTTGTTTCTGCCTCTGTACCCTTATATGCTTAGAAGGGACTGATGGTGTGGGACCACCAGGTGTGATGATGTTTGTGTGGAAGTTTGGGTCATGCAACAGCATGGTGATTTGGCTGACTGGGGGCCTGTGACTCTTGGGGATGCTGTAAGCTGACTTTGGGCTACTGGGACTAAATTGGACCCTGGTGGGGGTCCTGCTTCCTTGACCTCCCTGCGGTTGTCTGATCGCACAGGGCCCCCCAACCCCTCTTTGGCCTTTCAGATTGATTGTGGATTGATGACTGCAAAGCTTAATGGTTTTTGTTATTGTAATTGCAGTGTCTTTCCTGTGATTTTGCATTACAGCACTGTGAATTACCTTTTGTATGAATGGTGCTATACAAATAAACTTCCTCTTCCTTGTTACTTTGGGTTGGACTCAGCCAGAGCTGTCACTTGACCTGAGACCATCTGAAACAACAGTGGACTGCTGACCCTCAAGCAGAGGAGTTTAAATGTGTAGGTATCTTGTTCATGACTGACGGCAGGATGGAGCGGGATATGGATAGAAGGATTAGGTCAGCATCTGCAGTCACTCAGGTGCTACTCCAATCTCTTGTGGCAAAGAGCTAAAAAGCAAAGCTCTCCATTCACTGGTCTACCTACATAATGACTCTCACCTATTGTTATTAGATGGCCTTTATGCTTAGGGTGTCTGGAATCATGTTTATCATTACCTAACATCTTATGCTGATGTTTTCTTACATTCGTATTTTGAGTGCAGTATAAAAGTGTCCATACCCCTCAAATTTTATGAATTATAATGAGATTTAATTTGAAAGACCAACATAAAGTGTGTAACAATGAAGTGCAAATAAAAATATCTGTGATTTTAAGATTTTTATCACAAATGCCAATACCATTAGCCTTACTACTTTCTGATCTATGTTTACCAGTATGTTGTTTTTTTTTTTTTTGATGATACACTCAAATTGGAATCTGGTTTACAGGTCTGGCTAAAGTGAGAAATTAGAAAACTGGACAGAGCAGCAGAAGGTCACTTACAGTGAAGCTTTCAATGTCAGTCTGCCATATCATCTCTGAAGCCCTGGGCGTTGTTATATGCTGCCAGCAAGGAATATCGCCTGTATCTGTCCTGTTTAAGAGATTGTGAGATGGTGCATTTGTGAAAACATTTTCATCATGAGCTCCTCAGATTTAGATTAGGCATTTTATTTTTCTCCACTGTCAAAACTGCAATGAGAAGACATTTTTTTCAGATGTACTCTGTTTTGTATGTAGATATGTTGAAGAAAGTGTGAGGAAACATTTAAATTGCACTATCAATGTAGGAATAGCATTTTTCTTTTTATGAGATTTTTGACCTTGAGCATAAAATAGCATTTTGTAATCTTATAAAAGACTGTGAACAATTAGCTAAAACAAAGCTTTGAAATGAAGCATATTGACAGTGTTTTTTGTGTGTCTTGCAAGTAAGTGCCTGTGCATCTGTCAGTATGAGGCACTGGCAAAGGTCTGACCGTGTCTATTAAAATGAGGTTTTCTAATCCAATAGATAGCACAATAGCATTGCTTCAGGCATTGGACTACTTCAGCGATATGGTTGTTTAGTGAACACACAAATTTGTATGCATATACTTATGCATGCGCACGCACACACACTAAATGCTTAGTTATGCTACATTTCAACAGTAAAAAAAAAAACCTTGATTAGCATTACAGTAGTTTCCTTTCATAACTGTAGGGAGAAGAAAGAATTGCATGGAACTCTCACATAAGTTTGGGAGTATGTGTGTACAAACTGGAGTCACGGTATTTAAGTGGATCTGATTGGTTACCATGGTACCAACTGTCACAGTGATACTGTGACTAAAACATTACAAAAAGAACCGCATGTGTCTAGAAAGGCAGATGGTAAGTAAATACAGGTTTAAACAAGTGTATGATAATGTAAAGCCATTTGCATTAAGCTATGCTTTCATCAAGCAATCCAAGATTCAAAGAGAAAATACTGGCTTTATGTCTATAATAGATGTTCTGTTATAGTGTTTTATACTGTTATTAATAATAATATAATAATAATCATATTATTATATGATTATTATTATTATTATTATTATTATTATTATTATTATTATTATTATTATTATTATTATTATTAGCGATAGTAATAATAATAATAATAATAATAATAATAATACATTTTCCGACCAATTCTGTAAACCGTGACACCGCTTTTGTCAAGGACAACACATCCCATCTGACTTAACCCACCGATGAAGAGTCATGAATGTCTCGCCAGCGAATTGTTGGTGGTTGAGCCTTGGGTGCTGGGCCTTTGATACCTCTATGGTGAACCACTGCCTTGAGTGGAGGAATGTCAGGAGCTATGACAGCTGGGTGGCAGGTGAGAGCAGAGGCATTGGTAGGCTAATTCCCAATGAGATAATTTAAATAAAAGTCATGGGACTACTGATACAGCTGACTACTACTGGGTGGTCAAATGACTCTGGCATCTGGAGCTACAAAGGCAAGAATTCAAGCATGGTGGAAAATCAGAAATGCTATGACGGTAGAATTTTGGTTGGTCTCAAGGAAGTTCAGGAAAACCTTTTGATAAATCAAGGACAACACCGTAGGGACCTTTCTTAGCTGGATATGGATTGTGACAGGAATGATGGATAATGATGGATTTGAACTGAGGATATTATCATTGGTGGATGGAGAAGTTTGAAGTTTGTTCCAATCTAGTCAGCAGGTCCTGAATAGTATGACAAAGGCCATTCCATCACTGTGGTAGAAATTGTTGATGTGGTTCATTTTCTTGGTGGAAGAGTAAGAATGAGATTTGGCCTGTGATGGTAAAGGCTCTGGACCTAGCATGGCTGTCATTGTTGACAAGTCTCTTCAACTTTGAGTAGGGACTGGAGAGTGTATCCCAGCTATATGAGGGTCACATTTCTCAGCCTCCATGGGAAAGCCTACTATAAACTACTCTGCTCATGAACCTCAGATTATTTGTCAAACTCTTGATTCAAGAGGAGAAATCAGATTTTTGTCCTGGCCACAAAACAGTAATCTCCATATTCTTAACCTTGTGGAACTGCTGAGGGGATGATGAGTTTGCTTCTACAATCCAAGTTTTGGCCATCTTCCCTGAGAAAATACTTGTTGGATTCAGTGGGGCAATGAAGGTTTCTTTTAAGGGTTGTCTGGTCCTTGTATGTCCAAAACCAGAATAGTGTTTGCATTCTCAGCACAAAGACAGTATCTTCTGCAGTGTGGTTTGGACTCTGCCAGGGATACCCTTTACTAATTTATGGACAGGATCTCAAGGATTAGTCATGAAGAGACAATTTAAGGGTCTCATCTATTCATATAGGAATAGGTGAAATTCCATCCACAATCCAAAAGTCTCTGGTAATGAGTGTCTACCCTGGTTCACATACTTCTTCTTTGAGGTTGCAACAGCCTTTGAGTTTTATATTTATTATGCATTAAATATACTAATGGGGTTTGTAGAAGGTGTCCGAAATACTGGTACATTTCTCAATCTCAATAAAGGAGGCTTTGTTGATTTGTCAATTGGTGAACCTCGGAGGAATAGCTTTGTAGAACAATGGACCATGCCCTTACCCGTAGCAGGGTTCCAGGCGAAATTATTGATGTTTATCTTGCTCATATGTGGGAGATTGTACAAGAACATTGTGTGGAGTTGTCAGGCAAACATTTTATCCCATGCTCATTTCATGAGTGGATTTTCATGAACACGACATTAACCATTTTAACTCAGGGTCCCATTTTTGTTTGCAAATGGTAATAGTTATATTATTTTTAAGGCACAACTTGTGGCATCCACTGGAGCAGTTTGCAGCTAAGTTCAAGTAGCGTGCAACAAAAAAGCAAAGGCTTAACACAGAAGCAGCACCTCTAAGCTTGAGGTAGCAATTCTCAACCAGAAAATAGATCAATATTAGCTTTGTCAAAGTTACGTTTTTGCCTTAAGCAAAGAAGTTCAAGTTCAATTACCTTTAAGTTCTATACTTGAGGTGGAATAAAGTATCTTGGATAGCTGTTCAAGAGTGATAGCAAGAGTGAGATATTGTTCGTAGGAGATCTGTAATTTTGCAGGCGTTGCTCAAGTTTTTCTTTCCTTTTGAAGATGACTCAGTTGGGAGATGAAGCTTTCAATGCAAAGGTCCATTCATGTTTTGTCTGTCATCTGTGGTGACTATATGTGAGTCATAACCAAATAACATAATTTTTAAAATAGGTTTCTACATAGAATGGCCAGGATTTTCCTTCTAGATATGGTAACAAGGTATGATTTCCTGGAAGATTTCAGAGTAATCATCCCTTTCTAATCAAAAGGAATTAGCAGGGATGATTCCATATATGTCTCTTTGGAGGTTTTCAGGTCACCACAATGACAGCAATGTGTCAGACCTTGTACTGTTTTTCCCTCAACCTTAAACAGCCTGAAGATGATGGATGGGCAGACGGATGGTCAAAATATGACTGTAACATTCAGAAGTGTAACAAAGACCAACTCATAAGAATTACTTCATCTTTTTTTTCAGTGTGCTATCTCATAGCTTTGGAAATTACAAAATTATCTTGGGATGTTTTAGGCCTTGTGTGAAGACCTGGGTGTACCATGGCAGTACCAGTCTGGAAATAGGAGTGTCTAATAACTCTCTGTTTTGCTCTTTATCAGTCTGTATTCAGCTGCTATTGTTGAGGCTATCTATATTTGCCCTGCAAACCTTGCCAAAGAACAAGTCAGTGTTCCAATGTGAAATGGGATGATCTCAAAACATATATTCCTTTACAATGAAATACAATTTTTGAAATGCAAAAAAGTAGTTTGGTACCTAAACAACTAAAAATGCTTATACGTTTTCATCTTTTGAATTTTGATTACTTTGTTTCATTGTCCAATAGTTTTACCAAATTTTTGAATCAGTCTGAATGAGATTTAAAACTAACTTTTACTACATTTTTCTGGTAATTTCATTGAGCGTTTGAGCCTAAAAATACTGGACTGGTACCAGTAAAGCATGTGTTGGCATCACAGGGAACATGGACTCCAGTAGGGAAAAGGAATAGATAGGCTTCCTTGTAACATTTTGAAACTTGAGCCAAGCCATTTGACAGTTGCATAGTTTAAAAAATGGCAGGGGGGTGTGTGTCTAAAATGCTTTTAACAGTAGGGTTCCGTTGAAACAATTAGAATAAATGTACGGCGGGAGCCCTTCCCGCTTCATACGGGATTTTTCTAAATTCGCCAGTGTCGTTCAAATTGTGCCAACTAATTTGTTTGGCAAATTAGCTTTAGCATGTCTCGCAGCGTGGTTCAACACTTACAACAATTGGAGTCAAATTGTTTTTGAGTATTTGTGTGTCTGGGATTGTGATAAATAGCTCGTCTGAAAATTGGGAAGCGCTGCTTTGGCTATCAAATTAAATGGTTTTTAATCAGTTGGTGTTTTTAATGGTGGCCCAGTGCAGGTTCAGTTGTGCTCAACGCTGACAATAAAAGGAAAAAAATAAAGCACTTTTTTAATTGAAAGTGCTTTGATACCGCCTTGAATAGTGGTATTAAGATAGTATTACTTTGGCTTATTTTTTTTCTTTGTGTTCTGAGAGAGTTTGTGTTACTGTCCTTGAGCGCAAAAATTTGAGAAAACATTTTGTTTATTTTCATCATGTATGAGCATTTTATGAGCATACCAAGAAAAGAAAAAAAAAAAAACATAGCAATGTTTTATTGCTATTGTATCTGGACAAAACACCAAAACATGAAGGCGAAATAAAGAAATCATAGCTTATAGGTTGTGTAAATGTAAGAATGAGCATATATACCGCCTCAAATGATTAAAAGCATAGGTGAGTGTTTGTAAGTTTGCACATTTCCTATGTGCAAACTTACAAAACATTTAGAAAAACATCAGCTCAAGTTCATTAACCTTTCTTCTGATTTCTACAATAAGAATCAGGATAATTTTCAATGGAGTGTAATGTGAGATTTCTGTCTCCTCTTTTTTCTGAATAACCCCCAAAGCTGAGCAGTGAGCATAAGTGACAAATTCATTCTTTCTGGGTCAAAGACTAAAGAAATGGTTGATTGTGTAAATAATGGATCATGGCCTTGTCTCCTAGCTGTCTAGATGGATTTAGCCTTATTCCCCAATGAAGGTAATATGACAAGAGTAAGACAGACTGCAGACCGATAAACACTCATCCACACATATAAGCACACGCATTCACGTAGGAATGCAGATTGTGCAAATTTAAACAGGCGGTAATATGAATTATGTTTTTATTTATTAAAAATTAGTCAATTTTTATCTCTATGTTGAGTTAATGCTTTAGCTTACATATTATTTATTGTAAACCTTTATTTAGTTATTTGTGGAAATAAATGTAAGAAGTCCTTACAGTGGTTATTGAAGGGGTTTGTTGTATTTCTGTTTTTGTCCCCATGTTGACAAGATAGCAGATGTGTGAAAATCTCTGATGGTGAGCAAGGCATGGCAGTGGCTGAGCTGATAGGTGGCTCTTCTGGTGAGCTGCTCCGCCCATTTCAGTCACTTGGCCCTCGTGTCCTTTGGCAAGACACTTAACCCGCATTGCCAATTTTCTACATTTCTCATCTCGACACAGTGCCTCATCCTTACCCAGAGTCTGAACCATTAGCTCCGATGTAATGGAGGTACATCAACAGTACCTCATTGATGGATCGTACAAGTTTCTATATTTTCTAATCTCTTCTGTCAGTTGCTCTTAAAAATCTTACTCAGTTTTGTGCAGAAGTTGGTGCCGACTCAACCTGATTGGCTCAGTAATTCTTACGAAACAGTACAATCTGAACACTGTTACCTGCCGAGCAACTTAACGGTAATTTTATTTATATAGCACATTTTCAACAACAAGGCCATACAAAGTGCTTTACAGGATTTAAAAGGAAATACAAACAAAATAACAAAATAAAAGAAAGAGCAAGAGAAGAAGAAGCTAATAATGTTGCTCCAAAGTAAATAAACCAGAACTTAGTGTGCAACACCAAGTTTTAGTTTTTTCCTTTTAGTCTATTGTGTTATTGTCTTTGTACAGCAACAGTGCAGTCTTAATCTGATTTTAAAAGTGCTATATAATTAAACTTGACATTGACATTGACCAAGTATGCATACACAGTTGTAACAAATTGACTTGCGCAAACTTGTTCAGTGAACATTCGCTTTGAGTCCATATTGACAACACCTCCAAATTTATGGCAGAGATTTATGACAGTCTGGCTTACATGTTGATAAAATTATGTACGCTTGTGTTGCAGCTTTTTTTTTTCTTCAAGCCATGTTATGTCAAATGGAAATGGAAAGCTTTTATTAAAGGGTGTGACCAGGGTATTATACTTAACAAATGTCCCAATTGTGACAGCTGAAGACAGCTGAAAAGAAATCTATATAAGTAGTATATATATATATATATATATATATATATATATATATATATATATATATATATATGTATAAATTTTATTTTTTTTTATATCAGAAGATCTTTGTG
>CAEGAE010011112.1:0-14506 GCA_903067095.1 Girardinus metallicus
CCATCCATCCATCCATCCATCCATCCATCCATCCATCCATCCATCCATCCATCCATGCATCCATGCATCCCTTTTCTGTTCATCCATCCATCCATCCAACCATGATTATTCTTGCAAAGTTTCAGGTTCTGGGTCTTATCTCCAGCAGCCATTGGGCAAGGGTGAGGGGCACCCTTGTGACACACACAGGAAAAACAACATTACCAATAACGGTGAAATAAATCCGATCATGGATTGTTTGCATGTGTGAAAAGAAGGATCGTCATTATATTTTAATGTGCATTTGTTCTGTAAAAAAGAAGAGAGGAAAGACGAAGAACTCGTGCATGTCACCGCCAGAGAAATTGTGAGGTCGTCTGTGATTACCATGTACAGTCACAGCTCACAGCTGATTTCTCTAAACACAAGCAATCAGAATAAATTCTCACGGGCTTCACAGTGCTGTCGAGATTCCTTAACACTTTTATTATAGCTTCTCTCCATAGCATATCTGTGTCATGCGGCTCTCATGTGAGCAGGAAATTGTACTGATCAATAAGGGAAAAGTATCGTTTACAGTTTTTTTTTTAAGGGTAGAGGAATCTATTTCACGATCTACTCAATTTTCAGTAAATGTCTATGACATTCTTTTGGTAAAATGCCACAAATTCAGAACTGGGAAACCTGAATTTGTGGCATTCAGAAAATAAAACATAACATTAGGACATTTCTAACTTATGTTAAAAAAAATGTCATTTCTGATGCTGACATTGGTAAACACAAAGCAAGAGCTGTTTCAGCACAGGCTGCCTGTTTTGAAGCTGAAGTTGTGTAGAGATAATTAAGCAACTCGACCATGAACCTGCAAATCATAACAACTTAATTTTGAAATCAAATCCAAAACAAAATGGCCAAGGTTTATTTACTTATTTGTTTTTTATGTATTTGTTTACTTCATTAATTTTCAGTTTAAAGTGATCATGTTAACATAAACAAAAGTTCTGTATTAAAATAAGTAATTTGAAGAAAAAGAAATTACTCCTTTTTATTTAGTATAATTGGTTGGTAGTCAACAGAAGCCATTTTTATTCTTCCAAACACCACAAACAATGATAAGTAATCTTTAAGCAAATTAAGTTAATAAGTACTTATATTTATTGAGGCAAAATGGCCGTAATGCCAGATAAACCTCTCAAACTGTTAACAGTTGTGTCTTTAATTCCTGTTCACATTGATCCATCCATCTGTTTTTCCTCTTTTCAATCTCTCCCCACTCTCACCATCTTCTAGTACAAGCAAGTGGAGCAATACATGTCATTCCACAAACTGCCGGCTGACTTCCGACAGAAAATCCATGATTACTACGAGCACAGATACCAAGGAAAGATGTTCGATGAGGAGAGCATCCTGGAGGAGCTAAATGAGCCTCTGAGAGAAGTATGAGAATCCTCCAGTTCATCTCTATGTCTACAATTATTACACACCTTCCTCCTTTCTGATTACTGGACTGGGATTGTCTTATTTGTAGCCTTCTGCCATAGGTGAATGAATTTCCATAGTAACTAATCTTTAAATAATTTAAATAGTAACTTAATCATGCATATGTGTTTCTATGGATAGGCTGATGGCTGTTTAGATGTCTGTTCCCACATATCCCAAAAAAATGTTTTTCAGCCACAAGACCAGATTAGTTCAGACAAACTTCAAATTGCTATAGATGAAAGATAATAAGCTGAATGTTCAGTGCTATTGTCGTTGAAGGTAATGGAACCAAAAGTGTTTGGATTTGAGCTGTTATTCGGCCGCAGATTCCAGGCATTTAATTAAAACTAAATCAGATTTACTTTTTTCACCCCAAGAGAAGTTTGTATAACTTGCTTCACACTGGCATAATGTCTGGCATTAAATAATTAAGGTTTACAGAAGGAGTTGGCAATATGCCCGACCTCAACCCTAGTCAACCAGACATGGCATAATTATGATTCCTGGTATAAACGTTGATAAATGTGGACCTAATACAGGATTGTTTTTAGCTGTGAGACAGTCTGTCATTCTTGTTTTTGTTTTTTGTTTTTTCAAAACCCCATTCAAAGATAAAGCTGATCTGAAAAAAAAAAAAAAGCAGAACAGGATGCGATTTCATTCATTTCAAACAAAAAGCTAGTAAGCAGCTTTTGGGTCTTTTAAGGCAGCTGGTAAGCAGTGCACAGCAACAGGTGGAGCGCCATACAGCTAAAGAAAGCTGCCCACTTCTCTGGCATCTTCATTAAAAAGACTCTAAGCCAAGATATATTTTTCTGTTTGTGTAAGTCTGCAAATATTCCTCTTTTTATGTATACAAAGGCATGCAGAAGGCATGTGTGACTTGAATTTTCATCAAAAAATATGTTTGTTTTTTTCCTGCTTAGCTGAAATGAATGTTGGAGACAATGTACCAGGTATATCTAATTTAGATCAATTGTGGTTTAATGTATTAGAGAATTAAATGTGATTCATTAAAGGCACCGTTTCAGTTTTGTTGCATTTTTACACACGTGTTGTGGTCTCAGTTTCTCCGTCTTCACCTTTTAGGAAATTGTCAACTTCAATTGCCGTAAGCTGGTGGCCTCCATGCCGCTGTTTGCCAACGCCGACCCGAACTTTGTGACAGCCATGCTGACCAAGCTGAGGTTTGAAGTCTTCCAGCCAGGAGACTACATCATCAGAGAAGGCACCATTGGCAAGAAGATGTACTTCATTCAGCACGGGGTGGTGAGCGTCCTGACCAAAGGAAGCATCGGCATGAAGCTCATGGACGGCTCCTACTTTGGCGGTACGTCACTTTATCGCATCGTTATTACTGTGACTCGCTTTCTGAATTCCCCTCACTTAAAATTGATATTTCCATACTTTGTTATGAAACAAAACAATACCCTGTAATTTTGAAATGCTAATACATTAGCCTTCTCCAGCTGATTTCATACTAAATAATTCTTCCCTAACTTTACCCAACATGCACATGCTCTAAACCGATGGTCACATGTCCTTTTTTTAACACCCTGTAGTTAAACTCTGTGTGCTGAATTGTTAACATCGGGTCCTTACTACAGCAGATCAGAGTTCACTGATGTGAAAGATGCCCTTAGCACTGTTGCATTAACCCAAGTGCACAGCATGCTCTTGTGCACGCACATCCAATTAATAATAACTAATTAGCTTAGAGGAACTGTGTCTATGGAGCCATGTGTAATGCCTGATAAAAGGAGTTTAAGCTGTGCCTGTCGACAAAGAAGACGTCACATTTATCCTTGGTTTGGAGGGACAGCAGGATCACCATGTACTATGTAGGGTAAAATCACTAAATCACTTTGTGCATAAATGGTGAGTTTAATGCTACAATGTAACCTGTGTCCTCTATTACCAGTAGATACCAGTAGATTATGGAAAGTAGGTGGGAGTCCCCAAATCTAAATCTGGGGACTCCTCTAAGTCCCCAGATTTAGATTTAAGGTAATCTTATAAGCTTACTAAGAAGTGTCTTATGACAAAATATTATTTAATAATATTGATGTTTTAGAGTTGCCGCCTTTTAATCCAAGTCTTTTGCTAAGTACTGAACTTTTTGCAGAAACACCTTAGCAAAATGACTGAAGTTCAGCCAGATTGGATGTAGAGCATCTGTACATATCCATCTTTAAGTCTTAGCAGATTCTAGATTTGGACTTTGACTTGGTCATCCTAACACATCATTAACATTGGATCAAAGAGTTGCTCTTTTCTGCACAGAATGAGCCACAACAACAATACCTACGTATTAGCAACTCTTCAAACTCTACACATATCAAAAAGCAATAGAAAATTTGTGCAGGTGAAGTTGTATTATTTTGCATCACCCACCTCACCACCACCCTTTGTTTTTAATGCCTCCCTGTTCAACAACCCATATGGACAATATCAAAATCTGCAACCACTAATTGGACATTTCCATATGTTACAAATAACTCCAGCTATAAATCCTTTACACTAAAAGGTCCCAAAACAGCTGCTGCAATTGTTCTTCAATATATCAGAACTACCCATTAACTCTGGATTCAAGTTTCTTTAATAGAACTTTTGCTTTCTTAGTTCCCAGTATGCTATATATTCTGTTCACCTGTCATAACTAGATAAAGATAATACATTGCTGAGGGTTGGGGTTAGGCTTTAATGTTTATATTTATATATATTTATATATTTTACTAATATTTATATATTTTACTAATATTTATATATTTTACTAATATTTATATATATATATATATATATATAAAATATTGTTTTCTGAATGCTTTGGTCTTGCATGAAAAAACAGATCAAAACATAGAGCCTCTGGTAGAGTAATAAAGGTAACGGGTCGAAGATGTGCTCATGAAAATTCATGTTCCTGCAAATGTCCACTCTGAATATTCAGTATTTCTCTGCATTCATCGTCTTCTTTAAGGATGGCACCATGAACTACAACTGGCCACCTGGCCACAATTTATTCAGCCCTCGTGGTTTCATTAGCGTTATTATCCTTTCAGTGCACTGCCCACTGGCCACTAATGATACTGGTAATGTGCAAATGTATGCATTATGAGACACCACAAAAATCCCAGGTAAGGGTTTATGGAATGATGTCTTGACCAGTTTTGCGAACAGTAACTCACACAGAAAGTGGAGCGCCAAAACATTCTCACTCACTATTGTGTCCCTGAAATCTTCAAAAGGTTCTTATTAGCGCATGTCATGCAAAATGTAGCAAATCAGCAACCAACTGACAATATGCTGAGGAGATTTATCTGTAGCTATTGTGCTACAATATAACCTGAGTAACATCCAAAGTGATCTTTCTGCATCTTTATTGAGTAGAGTAAATTGTACATATTTATTCCCACTAAATATGGCTCAGTTTATACACAGACGTATCACATGAGGAGTACATGTTTAGAACATTGTTACTCAGCATTTTGGAGGTGGTTTGCCTAGCTTAATCTTCAGACATTTAGTTTGGTTTGCTCCTGTCTGTTGACGTGACGGGGAACACTATGGTGAGATTGAAAAAGCTCTCTGAGGCCCTTGGGCAGCAGATTTCAGCAGCTTGTGAGTGTGGGATAGATTTTAGAGAGGTCTCAAGAGAATATTTCAAAAAAATATTCCACAAATGGATGGCATTTAAATCAATTGCCAATACACCTGGATGTGGACGTCCAAGCAAGTTCAGAGACAGGTAAATTGTCACAGGAAGCGTCTCACTAAAGTAATTTTAACCAAAGTGCTGCTAGCACACTAGCAAGTAAGGGGCAGGGTGTACTACTTCTTCTCATTTGACAAACTTTTTGTATAAGTATATTTTCACATCAAAACACTGTTGAATTTTGGTATTTAAGTGCAGATAAATAATTTTTGTTTCAAAAGACAAAAAAAGGAAATTAGGTACGTGACCAGTTCTTAAAGAAACAAAAATATTTAAATAAGGTATCCCGTTTTTTCATGATAATAAATGAGAACTGACACTTGTGTAAACTCTATCACATATAAAAAGTGTATTTACTTGCATTAAACATGTCATTTGTGTGAAAATTCACTCTTATAAGACAATCTAAGATGAACCATTTTTGATTGCAATTTTAAATTAACTTTTTTAACATTTTATCAGTTGAATGAAATGAGCCATAATGATTGTTTTAATTACAAGTGCTTTCTGTGGATAGAACATTTTTTAACTATTTTGAATAGTTAGCTGAGCTTACTGTACTCTTTTATAACTAAAATCAACTGGAACGTATGTATGACTGCGTTGAAATAATATTTTGTAAAGTGCCTCAAAATTATATTTGTTGTGAATTGGCACTATATAAACTGACTGAATTAAATTTAATTTTATACATTTTGCATAAGAACCTGAGATTAAATGACTGTGAATTTACTAATTGATGCCAGCTTTAATTGGGATGACATTTTTTCCAAGTTTATCAGTCCAGATTTTTCAGGAAGATCAAAAGATTTGAGTTCCATGAAGCAAAGGACTGAATGCTTATAGCAGGCAAAAGTTCTCAAGTTTTAATTTAACTTTGCTTTAACCAACCAAACACATGACCTAGCTGTGCATCTGACTGATTTTGAAGAAATTAATTTGCTCCCATCAGAAAAATGCCTCACCCTGTGTACTATAATTTGTAAAGTTTGATCAGTTGGTCGGGCTACAGAGAATTTACTTTATTTATTCAGCAAGAAGTGAATCTAAAATGTAGTTCTCTCAGCAGAAGATGGAGGAGTTACGCACAAAAAGATAACATTAGATTATTGCTCAGTGTTTTGGCCTTATTAGGGTGACTGTGGCTCAGTGGGAAGTGTAGCGTTTGAAAGCTGTGGGTTTGATTTCAGCTTGCTCCTGAGTCCTGCCACATGTCAACGTGTCCCCCTAGGCAAAGTACTTAACCACTAGTTTCCTAATGACCTGTATTGGTTCATAAATATGCAGGCATGTGTGTAAGTGTGATTAATTTGGTTAAAAGCTGGATCAGTTAGAGACATTTTTAAACTTGGCCGACATTTGCCAGTCAACCTCTCAGCGTCTCAGAGCGGAGGCCATGTTGGTATGATTTTGGTGCTGTTTTTCTCAGATACAGTTATTGTTAAATGTTTTACTAAACATTTTACTGTAATATGAAACTTTCTCACACTCCTCATCTGTTGAGAGACAACACAGGTTTTCCAAAAGAACAAACAAACCTCTAAGAGACAGATTATTGTTTGAATAATCATCCTGTTGCTAATGGTGAGTAGGGTTGTGTTTATAAAATGATGTCAAAATACCTCAGGCACTCACAGTCTATTTTAGTGCAGAACCTTTATTTAGTTTCTTAATGGAGTATTCTTCTGATTTGTTATTCTCTCTCTTTTCCGCTGAGAGTCAGAGGACGTCGACCTTTAAAGGCGAGGGAAAAGGAGGGCATGTGGTTGTCAAGACAACAGTCAGCCCCAGCCCTCAAAAAAAGTAGAGCTACGGGTAAAAAAAAAAATACTGAAGGAAAGGAGGAGGAACAAGTGAAGTAATGAAGCTTAGCTGCACATCTCTAAATATAGTGCTTCCTTAACACAGCTGTCAGTGCAGTGCAAACACGTGTTTTTTTTTTGTTGGTCAAACTAATTATGCATAATTCCTGCAACGGAAAATCACTGTGATTTGGATCACATATTTGCTCACTGCCTTCATTCTTCTTCAGTGGGGAAAAAAGGTTAGGATTTGTTTCAATGCGGTCCTTCACTTTTGGAGCCCTTCTCACTTCCTGATGACCTAAAATCTGTCAGTCTGCAATTTTCTGGTTTCTAGTCATGCCTTTATATTCCCTTTTTCTCCCCACCAGAGATCTGTCTGCTGACCCGAGGCAGAAGGACAGCCAGTGTTCGAGCTGACACCTACTGCCGCCTGTACTCTCTCTCGGTGGACAATTTCAATGAAGTGCTGGAAGAGTATCCCATGATGAGGAGAGCTTTTGAGACAGTTGCCATCGACCGACTGGACAGGATAGGTAAGACCATTATGTTGTTGGACGAACAGAAGCAGTGGAAAACTTTAGCGTTAATTTTTGTCAGTAGTAATTACAATATGTAAGGTGTTTTGTGTAGAGTGTCAGTTCAAGGCTTTAAAGCTATTTTTTTTTCAAAGTATGATTATGTACCTCATATTGACAATGCTAAAATGTATGTAATGAGAAAACAACTGTACAATAATCTAATGGGAAAATAAAAATGAGTAGCAGTTTTTCTGTCTCTTCATTTGACAAGAAATCCTTTACTTTGGAACTCATTTTAAAATGATACTAGGTTGATTTGGTGAGTTTACATTAATACTTAGATCTGAGTCCATAACACCAGCTATTTTTTGGTAGTTGTTAGATGCATTAAGTCTAGTTGTGTCTGAATCCGTCTACTCAAACAAACTTTTGGTCAATAATTTTTTTACACAAATATAAAAATAACAAGTTAGCTGATCTCATAAGATTCATTCATAAAACGCGGTGATGGAAAAAGAGGTATTTTTTATTTATGAGATGTCTGTTTCAAAAATACTGGTCTGTCTGACAACTGTGACAGCATTGCGGGAAGTGACACTTTAACATTCTTTGTTTATGTTGTCATGTTTCAATGGTTTCAGTGAATATTCCCCTCTAAAGTTAAAACACACATACACACTCGCACACTCTGTTGTTGTTTTTCTTCACAATGTGAACAACTTCTGCCCCCCACCTTCTGGAGGTCAACTGTGCTGCTGTTTGTCGTATGACCACATTTGACATGTGTACCAAAAGCTCTGCAGCCGCCACCTGTTAGGGGTGGCCATAGCAGCCAAATTTTGTGCATGAGTGCTCCATCAGTTTGACAGCTCACTTATTTGGGGAAAGACCGCACGTCTGTTTCCAGGCATAACCAGCAGCCAGACAGTTCCTCTAGGCTCCACACGTTCATTTTGCGAGTTAATCAGTAGTCTCGTTTCTGTTTTGCTTCATCAACAGTACCTTTAAATAAAGATAAATTAGGGGTTTGTGGAAAACTGTCTGATATATTGTTGATGCAATATGTGTCCTTCTATCTTAATGGTTACCAGATGTGTACCAGAAACACTCACTCATAAGCTGCAGGCTGAGCCAAAGAAACTATTTTACAGTGGCAGAAAACTTGACAAGAAAGTGTTGGTGTGATTCAAAGATTGTGTTATACTGTAGGTTTCCATTAAATTCTAGAAATGAGGCAGCTTTGTCGAACCAACTCATTCAAAAGAGCCATAATCTTAATTTTAATCAATTGTGGCATGAAAGAGTGCTATATTTATAGAGCACTTTTCACAGTCATAGTCACAAAGCACTGTATATCTAATTGCATTTCATCACTCCTCAGCATAGGCCCTTTGCAGGCAAAGGACTACATTTTCTTTTTCATTTTAGTTTTCTCGGGTGTATGAAAAGACATACTACCACCATAGCCTGGAGAAAAGCTGCTTTTCATCACACCTTTGCACATCAATCTTGCATTTTCAATGGCATATGTTGATACACATTAACTAGTAATACTTCAGCATAACCTCTTCATTTTTTACTATACCTTACGTAATTTCACGTCCAGCACCTATAAATTTACATGACTGTATGGTGTAAAATTAAAAATGTATTAGTCTGACAACAGGTTTTGGACTGTAGCCAATTTTCCATGGGTGACAGTACACTTTGTATGGATTTCTTTAGCTTTCGTTCCATATTTTAGAGAAGTCTGTAGAATTAAGGTTACATTTTGTCACCTTCTTAAAATAATGGCCTAAGTAATTTTTGCTAAAAGCAATTTTGTTGCCTAAGTTATCTTGAGGCAATAAAAAAGGGGTGATTTGTTTTGCCAAAACAACTTTTAGCAAAAATTACTTAGCCCATTATTTTAGGAAGATGACGATTTGTAAACCGTGAATTTTCAGTTTTCAGTCCATGCAATATGCCAGGCTGAAAAATTAAAATCCTCATCTATCTTGCAGTGTTCCTTCTCATAAAAACCATTTGGATCAGAGAAGAACAAGGCATATTGACCTTGATGTTGTGCTAATATCTAACCTTTCTATTCAGTTTTCTAACACGTTCTCTGCAAAGAGATCCAAGCTGACAGCCACTGACAACACATCATATGTGCTGCTGAAGCTCGACAACTAAACTCAATTCAAGTCTAGCTGACGTATGTTCTTATAGTATCTAAAATATGACAAATTTTAAATCATTGGGATGCAGCTAAGAAGGCTAACAAGTCAAAATGTACAAATCCCAGCCTTGGTCCCACCCATTCAAGGAAAAGAGGGTTTCATTTTTTTACAAGAAAGAAACCGATGAGGGAAAGATGGGGATGGGAATCGTTAGATGGATTAGTGTGGTGTCTGCAGTTATGCAAGCGCTGTACAGTCCTGTTGTGGTGAAGAAAGAGCTAAGCCAAAAGGTGAAGCTCCCAATTCACAAAGATTCAAAGATTGTGATTTGAATCTTTGTGAATTGAGATTCAATTCACAATTGAATGTCAATATGTGACCATAGACCTTCATCTATGGTCACAAGTTCTGGGTCGTGACGCAAAGACTGAGACCGTGGATACAAGCAGTCGAAATGAGCTTCCTCCGCATGGTGTCCAGGCTCTCCCTTAAAGACAGAGTGGGGAGCTTGGGTATTTGAGAGGGACTCGGAATAGAGACACCAAGAAGTGCCTGTAGTGGCGGCTCGGGTATCTGGTCAGAATGCATCCTGGACGCCCCCTGGTGAGGGGCTCCAGCCACCTCCCACCAGGAGGACATTCACAGAAGACCTAGGGTACTCTGGAGGGACTATGTTTCTCGACTGACCTGGGAAGGCCTTGGGATTTTTCTGGAGGAGCTGCCCAAAATTACTGGGGACAGTGAAGTCTGGACTTCTCTGCTTAGGCTGCTGCCCCTTGGACCCAATCCGATGGGCAGATGGATGAATGGATGGAAAACCTTCTTTTCAACTGAACCTGATTCTCCTTCCTAAGCAGCCTAAGCAACTTGGGTGCTTGGTCTCACCACCTTTCCTCGTTTCTAAAAGCATCATTTTCACTAAGCACCTGGCCTCCTTGTTAAGAAGAGAGTGAAAGCCCTTTTTCATCTCCATGACACTTTGTACTTGTTAACTGACAGGAAACTCAGACATGTTCATCTCTAACACATCTCAGTAAATTGGCAGTGTCTTGGTTAGTTCCTATTATCCTTTTATCTTAATCTCCACAGCTGCGGCTTGACCCTGTCAGAACCCCTGTTCGAACTCATACCTGCTTTCACGAATTTAATTGGTACAGCTTTGTAGACAGCGAACTTATTCCACAGTCACCTGCTTTCATTTTGATCTTTAAATTCTCCAAAACCAAACTTAAATTTGACATTTGTTGAGGCCCCAGCTGGATTGTTGAAGGTTTATGACCGACTCTTACATCTTTAGAGGAAGCCTAAATTAGTGGTTCCCAAATGTGCCGTTCTGCTTCTGTTCCACAAAGAAGAAAATACTAGTTACCCCCACTCTTTGTTGACTCTATAAATAGTAAGCCAATGGTACAATTTCCATTAACAGCCTAAGTATTGGTTACTTTTATTGATTATGGGATAATTGTAGTTAAAAATATAATCTACAGAAAAGTTAACATTTACCAATAACTATTTTTTTAATTTAATTTCTGAAGAGGATCTCTAGAATATTAATTTCATTAATTTGTGACCCCAAACTTTGCGTGCCTATCTTGCTTCAAGATAAAAGTCTTCTTACTGTCTTTTGTTTTGAGTTTTCTCCACTTCCTCCATGAATACTTCATGCTTTGTTTATTTATTACTGCTTCAGAGGACATTTTTAACATCCCCTGTTGGCAATGCTACTGTACCTATCTGTTACAGAGCATCGCATGTCTTGAATTTTATAGTGATGCTATAAATATCTGCTACTGTTAGGCCATCTACCATAACATTTGCCAAAGGTTGACTTCAGGAATGAAATCTGCTGTCCATCTGCCTTAAACTTCATGCCTTTGCGCCCAACTGTACTTTATATGAATAACTTTGTACCTGTTGCCCTGTGCATAATTATCTCGATCCTTTAAATTTTCCTGTATCAACGTCAGGAATCAAGGAGCTGATCAACACCATGTCTAAGTGCAAAGGGGTTGCACTTAGTTTCTATTTCTATTTCAGTAGGCTCCAGTTTGCATAGATACGTGAAACAGGCTTTAGATATGAAGGTCTCAAGGTTAAATTCACATACCTTCACATCCTGGGCCTATAAAAATACTTTCAGAATGACAATGGCTGGAAAGCTCTTTGTATCATGGACTTTACTTTGGTGTTGCACCTTCATGACACTCCTACAATGTATTTCCATGCTACAATGATGTAGGTTAATGTTATCTTAACCTACATCATTGTAGGTTAAGATAACCTACAATGCAACACAGAATAAATTTCAACTACACATAAATATTCTGTGTTCATGTCTTGCAGGCAAGAAGAACTCAATCCTGATGCACAAAGTTCAGCATGATCTCAACTCTGGTGTTTTCAACAACCACGAGAATGAGATGATTCAGGAGATAGTCAAATATGATCGGGAGATGGTTCAGCAAGTGGATGTACCACTGCCACGGGCTATGTCCATGACCCCTCCACTCCCCAGCGGGATCTTTTCTCCTCCTGGTTCCTCCACTCAGCCTCGAGACTCTGCAATCGCCACCCTGCAGCAAGCTGTGGCGATGAATTTTTGTAACCCCATGCAAGGAAACTCAGTGGGAGCAGGGCCCTTGCAGTCTCCTAGGATGGTGAGGAGATTCCAGGTGATGCAGAGTGTTTCCAGCCCGGTCTCTGCTTCTCCACTCCAGTCACAACTCCTTGCCTCCGGTGCCTTTGCTCCAGTCTTGGCCAGTCCCCCCGTTCAGAGTCCACTGGTTGCTGGAGGACGATCATTCCAGTATGGATCCAGTGCGCTGACTGGTCAGATATCAGGCTCCCAGCTATCTCTAGTTCAGCAGCACATCACCAGTCCTGCACACCGGCCCAGCATGCATAAGAGCACCCATTCTTTGCACCTGGGCAGCCTGAGCCAAGATGTCAGGGCCCTGTCAGCATCTCAGCCCTCACTGCCTCATGAGGGTGTGCAACCAGCTGTCCCCAGTCCACCCCAGTCAATACAAGTTTCTTCCACTTCTATTGGACCCCCTCAAACGCCAATGGGCCCCGCAAGCATTCGGAGTGCAGTACCTCATAGGGTGGTACTCCCCCACCAAATGTCAGTGGGGGCCTTCCCCGTAGCATCTTTGCCTGGTTCTGCACATGGTTTTGCAACAGGGGTGGCAGTGGGTAGCATGGGAACAGGTCAGGGGGACATTCTACCACCTAAAAAGGACTCGATAACGAGCCTTCCAGAGACAGACCATATGAAGGTGAGATCTAGGCTATCCTCAAACTTGTGATCTTAATCAAACTGTTATAGGGGGAGTGACTGAACGAGGAACACGATCACAGGAACATGTTCCTATTTTTTTTCCAAGTTTGACTATTTGAATGTATGAATGTTGAGCGAGCTGGTAGCATCCAAAATATATGAATCTAATGACATTTGATTCTACAACACAGAGATGTTTCTACTCACAGGTGTAGCTGCACAGATAAGTAAAAGTAAAGTAGCATATTTCACAACATAGCTAACAGTATATTCTTCAGTGTCCTCCCATTCGCCTCATACAATATAAACCTGAGGTCAGATGGTTTAAAACTGTTATTCAGGGAACTGCTTTAGATATCAGACGTTGGAACTTAATTTGTGATTATTTACGGTAACTTTGTGATGTGCCAGAGCTACTTTTAAATTGTTAAACATTTTTGCTTCATTGTCCCTTTCAAGATATCTTATCGACTTATTGGGAAGCACAAATAACTAAAAAAGAGACAATTTTTGACTACCTTACGACAAAGGTAAAAGCCATACTTCAGATAAAATATTATGATTGGACTGCTGACAGTATTAAGAAAATTATCATTTTACAGGCATTTCTATTAGCAGTGAAAATGTAATACACAAAACCCCCAAGATTCTTAAAAGGATAGTTTGGCTTTCAGTAGATAGCCATCAGAGAAAATTTTGATTGAAGAAGTAACCATACACAGGAAGAACTGTCCCTTAGGCTCCATTCACACCAGACTGAGACTGGCTTATGGCCTCCAGACCCTCCATGACTGTTAGCAGGTTGCTGAGTCAGGTAAAATCTCAATTTCAGTAGGCAGCAATAAGCCTGCTGTGGCTTTAGTACTCATCAATAATTCTCATCAAATATGATTTTTTTTTTTTTTTATGTTTTCTTGCAAACCTACAGTCACAGGCGTCACATCTTCTCTAAGGAGTTTCTTATCAGTCTATAAAATTAGTGCATAAATATTTGACACCATCAGTTTCAATCTTACTATGGTTTTCTGAATCCTTTGTAAAGCTGGCATCCTGAATAATAATGCTAACTGGGTGCTGTACCCTGTACAGACTGGTAAGTCTCTTTAATGTTATGGCGTGGGCTTAGTCTGGAGTGATATGATGTCATAATATCAATTATCACAAAGTATAATTGTTATGATAAGGTAAAGACTACTCTTAAACTCTTCATGCAACCCCACTATGAAAGAACCAAACTATTCAGTTAAGATCACAGGGGATGTTATAATCCATACTGAAACTACAGTAGTGGGATAAATGTGTTTTTTTTTTTTTTTTTTTGTCCAAATAATTGATTTGTGCTCTAGTTATCCCCATGTTTGTTCACTTTATAGTTCATAAATCTAATGAGGGTGAGGTTTCAACCCTACATTACTATGCACCTTTCTGTTTTGTTTTTAAAGAAACATTTAATGATTCAACAACACCTTTTCAACCACATAAAAATTCCTACTAGCAGCCAAAACTATTCCAGTAAATTATGCAAAGTTCAACAACTGGGTGATCAATATTTTTTTTCTTAATAAAAA